>JACEFZ010017002.1:260000-271389 GCA_014155875.1 Cepaea nemoralis | reverse complement strand
CCCCCTTTCCAGTCCCCCCCCACACATCATCATTTGTCATACTGTTGAACCACAAATTTGTTACTGCCATCCATAATCTCTATGTTAAATCAACTCAACGGAATACACTATGCTGACAATGTAAAACATCAGTCGGTGGAATTACTGACAAAAATCAGCAACAAATTACCCTACATATCGGGAAGATATACACAAATGCAAAAGATCATACAAACATGCACGATTACATTTCACAACTATAGCATGGTGATTATTTATTGTTTGAACTATGAATGTATACACACATGTACGAGTGACAGGTTGGAGATAGCACTCAAACTGATCTCAACATGAAATTTGAAAATCCTTTGGAAGATTTTACCGTAACCCACTCTATATCCTATATCAGTAACTTCAGACTTGCTCTTGTCTGTTATACGCGCTCTCCATATCTGACATTCCTACATCATTCACATATACTGACGACATCTGTGTCCATACAGAGACAACGACAAAACTATAACATTGACAACCTGGACAAGACGTCTACATACTTACTACACCTAGTACTAGACAGCATTGACTGACAGTGAAGCCTTCAAAGTGAACATGGCTAACAAGAGATATCATTTTTGGGGTACAGAATATCCAATGGCTTTGTCATGACAGACAACAAAATTGTCTCCAAAATTCTAAACATGTCACTCCAACAAATAAAAAACAAGTCCGCAGTTTGTTGGGACTTATTAATTATTACAGAAACTTTATTCCTGATTTTTCAGAACTGACTGAGGTTTTTTCTAACTTACTACCAAGATAAACCCGAAAAGTTGTAAACGATGAATGCCTACGAAATGCATTTGATAAAGTTTTGGACACATTTTTCTGATAAGAATACACCTAATCTCCATCCTTAAATTGCCCACCATTCGTTTACCTTTCAGATTGAGAACAGATGCTAGCTCCATTGCGATCGGTGCAGTCCTATTGCAGGAATACAACGACATCCTGCATCCCGTTGTTTTCTATCAAGAAAACTAAGGCCCCGAGAGCGGCATGGTCCATTCCGCAAATATAAGCATGGCCTTAGTAGAAAGTGTGACGAAGCTGTCCAGACATCTCTAGGACGTCACTTTATCATCGAATCTGACAACAGTCCATTACGGTATATCAATCCGCAGTACCATCAAATAATATGATTGCTCGCTGGTCCTTGAAGCTTCAGAATTTCAGTTGAAGTCGCCATATTCCGGCAGAAGAATACAATCGCCGACCTTTTGTCCCGTTGTCCGACAGACCCAGTAAGCAATGTCTGAGTGCACTGTGTAATATACACTCAGGCCCAACACAGCCACCAATGAGTGAATGTTTTTCCATTCACCTACGGTGTAAGGTCAATAATCAAAATTGTGATACGGTTCGGAGACCGACATGTATAATATACTTATTTGTAATCAACGTCATGTAATGAGTGTAGTATAATTGTGTAGTGTGTGTAGAATGAGAACGATATTAATTGTATATAGACACCAACAACAGTGTCACAAACGCTTAACCAATTATCAAAGCGAACTTTACCATTGTGACATTGTGGGTGATTTTTTGTTCACCGTGATATTTTAACATGTGCAAGGTGGACCGAACATTGACTCCTACATCACCTCTACAGCGAATGTGATCCAAATCGTTCGACGTGTGAACACATCGGAATACGACATTCCATCATAATCCGTTGTCATACTATAACATCAGCACGAACTGTGAGAACATTCTACTATCCGTTCCGAAATAAAACCGGATCATTTGTGTTCAGAAATGTAACATCAACCAAATTTTTCGTTTCGTGTGCATTCCGGTATAATTAAAAAGTATACATAAGTAGCAGACTATGTACACATTTCCAAAAATTTATGACACTTGTAAAATCTTTCGAATCTATAAAATATAATATACCAATTGGGTACTTATTTATTTTGATTAGTGTAATCTTAGAATTATATCTTGATTAATGTATTCATATCACCGACTTTTTTCTCGTTAATATGAAGAAACGTCAAGCAATGACGCTAAGAAATTAAATAATTATTGTAATGTATGGAATTTCTTAAATGTCCAAAATACTCCTTGCATTGTGAATTACATCAAGGGCCATAATTGAAACATATTCATTAATGTGTGTTGTATAGCTAGGCATTTTGTTGCTCTAAATGTTGGCACATCAGGTAGGCGTCCACCAAGCATTGTCATAGAGCGGCCAACATTGCAAACCAACATAAGAGCTCCTGACCAAATGAGGGCAGAGTTAAGTGTTTAATACGACTAATACAAAGCCGTATTTCAGTCTGGCTAGATGGTTGTTGCAAAACAATCATATTATTACTTTTTTTTCAAATAGCTGGGAGGTAGATGCGTGAAGCTGGTGCTACTGATCTGACTGGGTATTATTGCAATGAAGGTAACCAGGCATCAGGGGGATGAAACCTGAATTGTGTTAAAAATTGTACTTCATTTGTCATTTCAGTGCAACTTACATTTTTTGTGTATATATTTCTATGCCTTATATGTATTTTCATGCATAACACTGGGAAAGAGTAGTCTCTGACATGAAATTAACACTACCCCAGTATATACATACATCATGAATGAAAGATGGCATCTTTCATTGAAGTACCGGGGAGAATGTCAGAGCCTAAGGTGGTGCAGCAAACATAGTTACGGCACCCGGCGGGACAAGAGTTGTCGGCTGGCGAGATTCTTAGCCTGACACGCGACCAGGGCGCTGACGACAGACGCACTCTGGAGGAAGTCCACGTGGACCCCACACGAGAGGCAATGTGGACAGTGCTGGGATGTTAATGCTCAGACCAAAGCTGGACTGGACAACTGAACGGACGTGTGTGTCGAGAGCAAGGCGTTTGTGTGAATCGCCGTGGTTGTGAGCTGAACGACTGATATCTTGAGCGCCAGACCTATGAGCTGTAATTGTGGTTGTTGAGTTATATGTTGTACATTGCTGTAATTATCGTTATGTATTTAATGTGGCAATAAATCCATAGAACTTGTGTTGCTGTGTCTTACGTCGAATCACGTTGTACTTGTACTGTCTCACATGTGTTAGCCAACGAGCCTAATAGAAGATCCTGACACAAGCGCAACTGTTTAGTTTGCTAGGGCGCCAGTTAGAGATAGCGAGTGTGGAGTTTGAATAAGTGATTGTGCATAAGTATTGTAAAGAAGGCGACAAATGTATATTTGTTCAGGCAGTCACCGCCTGGTAACTATTTCAGGTTCGCCTGAATTAAAGACATGATATACCATCCACACAACGGATGTTTCTTTGGGTGTGGATGAAGTAGCGAGTGCCTGTGTGTGTGATTCAAGAAGTTGACAGTGTGAAAATAAAATATTCGGAAAACAAGTAGTAAACTCAGAATAAATTTCAGAAATATATCAAGACTACTACAACAAATAAATTAATTTGAACATTTTAAATGTGGAAATAATCTATAACAGCAAAATACTTTTAAATTTAATATTTTCTTGCAAAATAAATCATTTTATTAACCGGAGAAATATCTGTTTTTCATAAAATCACCCTTATTAAATTTTTACATGTCGATAAATATTTCACTGTATAAAAATCGATAAATACGCATTTTAGCATTACAAGGTTCCAAATGTTGCTGTATATAGCCAGTGGCCAGGTTGGAGTGAGCGCCCAATCTTGCATAAATACCCTAATGGCTCGTGCATTCATCACCTATTCAGCAACATTCCAACTCCTGGTCTTCTCGTGGCGGAACTGTTTTAACTTACAGGAGATGGGGCGACGGCGAGTCATTGGCGCCGAGAAATATCCAGAACGGTCTAGATGTGTATGCACTTAAATGCATGCGCAGAAATCTGGGTGCGTGCCTACACACCTAAACTCGAGTAAGACCACTATCTGCTCTAGCAAAGGAAAGGTGCTGAATACCGAGACAACTTGCCAGGAGGCGCACCACAGAAATCAGGATGCCACGCAATTACGTGTAATGAAATATGTCGACTACTGCTAAATGTTACGTGTGCTTGCCCTGCTTTGGACCCCCAGGCAGGTGCAGTGCCGGGCCAAATGCCTCGAAAGGGTCCAACCACAGCTAATGGATGTCCACATCAGATGTCCTGTGGAGCCAGGGGACCTGAGAATAGAGCGTTTGGAAATACCAAACAAAGACTAAAACTAATGCACTGGAATGCGGAGGGATTCAGCAACAAAACAATAGAACTAGAAAACATCTTTGACCAAGAAAGGGTAAGCGTATGTTGCCTGCAAGAAACTCACCTCAACGAAAACGACATGATGTCTTGGAAATTGCCAGTACTAAGGACACTACTTTCTGAACTTAGCAGCCAGCATAAGGTCACCGTAAAGTGGATACCATCCCACTGTGGAGTACTTGCAAACGACAGAACTGATCGATTGTCAAAGGAAGGAGTAAAAGAAGAACCGCCTGATGTGCCCGTTACATACCACCAAAAGAAAAAGATGATAAAATCAGTCAGAGGGCAACAAAAAAACTTTCAAGACGACTACCAAGTTATGGATACACCAGAACAAGTCATTATTCTGCGCCTCAGAACAGGACACAATAGATTACGCAACCATATGTATACAAGATTCAAGATTGGTGAATCAGCCATGTGCATTATGTGAATTATCGTCGCAGACAGCAGAGCACATACTCAAAGACTGCCCAAATTACAACATGTCTAGGCAAACCTTCTGGCCTAGAGAGACGACAGTGGAAGATAAACTCTATGGACTGCTGAGTGGACTACAAAGGACAGGTAAATTCATACAAGAGGCAACATCGCAGTTATAGAGATATTTAAGGCGAACGAAAGAAGAAGAAGAAGAAGCATTACATTACGAAGGTCAAGGACTGTTTACAAAAATAGATAATTAGAAAGAAATTTTATCAAAAGTGTTAAAACAATCATAACGGTACACGGTACATGCCATTCTTTAAAATTCAACAAAATAACTTAAAAACCAAGTAAACAATTTTTATTTCTAAATGCCCTCGCGGGCCGCATACAATCAGTTGGTAGGCCGCATGCGGCCCGCGGACCGTAGTTTGCCCACCCCTGGGTTAATCCTTTCGAACACCGGGTTTTAACTCTTAAGTCTGATGCATTGACATTGAGGTTGCCTAAACCCTGAAACGGCTTGCATCAATCGTTGTGGGTTGTTGCTTTCCAATCTTAGGCCAACAATGCCATTATAATCCCGTCAGGGACTATGCTGCTGTGCCCTTCTTCTTCTTTAAGGTACGCATACAATTAATTTAACTCTGTAAAGCTGTGGTTATGTAAACAATTTAAAATAACAAGAAGAAATGCGGTTTTACAGAACACCAAACGGTTAACAGGACGTTGCAGTCAACCACATCATTTTTGGGTTTTTGTAATTTCTTGGCAAGCTTGGGTCCAATAGTTTGCCATTGATTTCTTAACGACAGGCACACATACTTTTGTATGAAAACTAACGAAAGGAGGACTGCTGCTACATCGCTCACAGCTGTGTTTTGAACGCGGTATGCGGGATTACGAATGGTTAGTTAGTAGGTAGGTAGGTAAGTAGGTAGGTAGACAGGTAGTCGGTCGATCGGTCGGTCGGTCGGTCGGTCGGTCGGTTAGTTAGTTAGTTAGTCGACTGATCATCCTCATGGTACATCGAACCATTCAGTCCATAAGTGCTCGGATCCCCTCCTTAGCAAATCCCGCATCGTGTAGCGGCTAACACCAGTTCTGTGTTGGTTTATCAATCTTCTTTGGCTTCCTGTGTAGTGTTCTTGTTTGGCCACACCAATTTTGCTGTTCTTGCAGTCTGACCATGGTGTTTGATTCGCAGTCATCACGTGGTTCTCGCACAAGTCTTACTTCTCGTAGAGCATTTGAAATGTCAGCCTGGTACATGGCGCGACCGCCCTCCACAGTAGCCTTACCTGCGAGCTTCTCAGTCCGCTCATTTCCTTATACTCCAGTATGCCCTGGAACGAAGATGAAACTAATCTTTGTCAGCCGAGACCGTTCCAGAGACAGCAACCACTCTCTTCGAATCCAACCCGTCTCTATCCTCTTGAGCATGCTCATTAAGTGGCTAAGGAAAACATGCCCTATTGAATGTCTGTATCTCGAGCCATGTTATTGCTTTGCTTACTGCCACGACTTCCATAGTCAGGTTGCTTGTGGTCTCAACAAAAGCACCAGAGTTCTTCTTCACAATTCTCCCTCAGGCCTGCACCGTGAAGGCCCATGAGCTTCTCACATGGCCGACGACCGGCTCTCCTGTATAAATGACCGCATCACCGTCTAACGAATTCTCGAAAATCCACGCTTGTACTTCCGCCTCCACAGAAGCCGGATTTTCTTGTCTCCATTTTCTGTCTAGTTGGATGCAAACTGAAAAGGACGTACAGAAATCTGCTGGCACTTATACCCACTTCTCGCCAGGTTCCAAGTCCTCCAGTAAACACACCTGTTGAAGAATGTCTCCTGCTTGACCCATCCACGTCTTCCTCTTTTTAACGTTTTGCCTTTCACCTTCCTAATTTCACTATACAGTGGATGTTGTGAGTTTGCGTTAACTCTGAGGTAGGCACGTGCTCTGCAAATTTGTAGTCTATCTTCAATGGTTGGAAAATCAAGAAGGTATCGCATCGCCCTGCATGCTGTATCTCTTTTTTTTTATCACGATTTTTAAAAATGTTTTTTATAACGTATGGTACAGCCCCTTAGCTACAGCGACGGTAACATAGAAAAACACAGCAAATAAACACGGAGAAGTTTGATGTGTTTGTTCTAACTCACACGCGGATTCTGTTCTTCTAAGACGAGCTTAACAATTAGACAAATGTTCTAATCTCTTCCAAACTAAACATTGTCGAGAATAGATTATAACTTTCATTCATGATAATTAATTGGACTCTACAACAACATAGTAACAAGTCACAAACAATGTTCATACACTAATGTGTTGATAGAGGTTACGAGACCACCGGGTTTAATGAGCTTGTGTTTAAACTTCCGGTGCGCTGACGACGGAATAGCGGGTTCAAACCCTACACCGGGCAACAGGGCTTCAGCGTTGACTCCTGGTTAACAAAGCAATGGCAAACTAATAAACGAATAATTGCATTGTAAATCAACCTGGGGCTGGGGCTGATCGCACGTCCTGCAAAGAGCATGCACGTGTAAACAAATGTGTATTGATGATTGTATTGGGAGACAATTAAATATTAAGCAAACACAAAACCTACGCAGTTTCTTATAGCGCCATGAAACTCTTCTAAGTCCTCACACCGGAAGTACACTCCTCGATGCCTTGATTCAGACTGCCTGAACTCTTAACTCACTCACTCGTGGTTCTCAATTCTCTCGCTTCTGTAGATCTTGGTTGGATCAATATACTTCTTGAGATCTCTTTCCATCAAATTGATTGACACAGATAAATTACAGAGAACATTCTTTATCTTGTGAAATTCTGCCTTCGGCACATAATATCCTTAATACATCTTCCATCTGCTGTTATCAAAGTTATTAAGTACTCAAATGCCTATGCGCATTAAAAAGTCGATTAAATGTCGCTTAAAAGTCGGCAGGGTCGACTTCATTGCACTGGGTTTTATCCCATATGGCTAAGTCTCTTTCCGCAGCGCGGAAAGCGTCGCACAAAGCATGAACTCCGTAGCTCCAGCGACGACACCCAGGATTCACCGAATCATTTCTCGTGAACCGAAGACGCGGCCACAACCTTTGGAGCCTGCGTCAGACGGCTTGACCACTTCGCCATGGAGACTCCCGCCTATATACATTGACATATATTATTAACAATATAATATCATCGTGTTATTGTGAACGGACATTGTCTATCTTATCTGGATCTCTACATTTCAGTATTTGAACTATTTGAAGTGGTAACTATAACTGAAAGCAGCTACAACCGTCAAAACCAAAGAGGAATTTACAGGCAGTCAAATTGTAACGTAAAACCGATGGATAGTAAAGACACCAAGAAAATTTATAGTAATTTAGCCGCAAAGGTATATGGTAAGGGTAATTTCATAGCAGATGGTGCAGTGACGGTGTGACATGTTGAGGCTTCACATTCTCTAGGCTACTGCGTTAGTTGGTGTGGATAATTTTCTCTCCTGACGACTTTTCTTTCCATACAGTTTCCAGACAATTCTGAAATGTATCTGGTGGACATTTCATGAGATTTAGCACAGCTGCCAAAATAGTTATCTGTATAAGATTGTGGATATAAGCATTATTCAAGTGGTCAACCACACAGTTGAGACTACTGACAGTGTTGTTGTTGTTGTTTGTCCATCAAGAATGATGATGACCATTCATTTCAACCAGTGGGGTTGAAAGTATGGAGCCGTGAGTTCTAAAATGGCCGATAAGGCCTATTTTGGCTCGAAATGTTCTTTGACAATGTGGACAAAGAATGCTTGATGTTTCTGGAGGAGAATTTTCTGCAGTGGTTTTTCTGTTCTGTCTTTTCTTCACAGCTTGTAGTCCTGGTTGCCTTACAAGTGACTGCACCCTTGCGTAATGATGCACGCCACGAATTTCGGTCTCTGGCTGCAGTCTCCCAGGTGTCATGATGAATTCCAAAAGCATTCAGTGAGATTTTCAGAGTGTCTTTAAAGCGTTTCCTCTGGCCGCCTTGGGAGCGTTTACCACAACGCAACTCGCCGTAAAAAATTCGTTTAGGGAGCCTGTGATCTGGCATGCGAGTCAAGTGACCAGCCCAGCGAATCTGATTCTTCATTAGTAGAGTGTGGATACTGGGCATGGACGCTCTTTCTAGGACTTCAGTGTCTGGGATCTTGTCTTGCCATTTAATCTTCAGTAACTTCCTAAGGCAGACTGTGTGGAAGTGGTTTAATTTCCTAGCGTGTCGCTGATAAACAGTCCAGGTTTCACAAGCATATAGCAGTGTGGATAATACAACTGCTTTGTAGAATTTCAGCTTTGTTTGCAGGCTTATTCCATTTCTGTCCCCTACATTTTTGTACAGTCTGCCAAAGGCCGCGCTGGCCTTGGAGATTCTTGCATTCACTTCATCATCAATTGTGGGAACATGTGACTCAGTGCTGCCAAGATAGGTGAATTTGTCCACAACACTTAGTCTATGATCATTCACTTTGATATTCGGCACAGTGTGATTATTCCCTTGAGCTGGCTGGTACATAACTACAGTCTTCTCCAAAGTAATATACTGATAGTAACGTAGATAACATAATCCAGAGCAACATTTGCTTGGATAGATCTCAGGTGTCGGCTGTTGTATTGACTAGGATGTCCTCTGATTGCTATGATATTTCTGTGCTAAATATGAGTGCTCATAATCAATGCATATAAATTGATTTCTCATGCTAAATCCTACCTGGAATATTGGTATCGATTACCAAAGTCGAAGAGCCATCAGTAGTGTCATCTCTGCCCAGACTTTGATTACCGCTGTGTGTGTACCATCGAGCTTGTCCTGGAGGAAACCCAGGCGACTCTAACACACACCTGCATGTTGCTGTTGATCCATTTATTATCTTGCCATCCACTATACCAGGCCCTACTGGACATTGGCTGGAGTCTATGACCGCTGTTGCAATACCTGTAGGGAAACGTAGTATTTCAACAGTCATCCAATGGCCACACAAGAACGATCAGAATAAATCATATTAACAGGTTCAGTACCAAACAAAATGTAGGTTTAGACACCCCCCCCCCCCCCCCCCCCCAAAAAAAAGGAATGGCGGAACATGTGAAGTAGAGGTGTGTCATAGTTATAACTTAAATGTTTTAATATGGTAGCAGACATGTATAACAGAATGAGTACCATCTCTGTTATTAGGTACGATGTGCAAACTTGGGGCACGGTTGAGCATCCTATAAGAACGTTACTAGGATGCTCAAGCGGTGAGTAGGGTTTTTGGGAAGGTTAGTTACAGCTAAGGTCGGCAGAGGAGAACATCGTTTTATGTAGGCTGTGAACTATTCTACATCTGATTGTGGTCAATAAAACCTTTTTATAAACAACTACGGGACTTATGTTATAAGCATTCCTGTGCCGTGACCAGGATTCGAACCTGGGTTGTAGTTTTTGTGAGAAAGAGTTCTGGTTCTTTTAAATTCCGGTGGCCACCGATTCTTTGTCTTCCTATCGTGTGCGAGTGATTTCAGCTTGGTTGAAAGTGGAGAATTAGTAATGTTGAGGTAATACTGTTAGTGATGACAATAGGGAGTTGAGGTAGTATCAGAAGAGTACAGCGTTTTGAATTTTTTGAGTTCGTAATAAGAAGGGTTAAGCGGATTGCTTATGAAGAAAATAAGAAGTATTTCAAAAAGGTACACATATATGTTATGATGTGTTGTATAAAACTGAGATTTTGTAAGACAGAAATATTATGAGGTATAATAGATACCTATATAAGAAGGGGTTTTTGTGATAGGATATGTAAATAATATATGTGGATTTCTTTATGAACTGAGTTTTTTTTAAATGAAACCTTGTGTAGTCAGAAACGAAGAAGAAGTATAACTTCATAGCGATTTGCTATGTGGGACAATGAGAAGAGACAAGTGGAGAATTACTAGTAGAAGAAAGTAGTTACTTAAGATAAAGTTAGTTTGGGACGGCTTAGAAAAATAATATTGGGGGTTAAGTGTAGATGGGGGAAAGAATGTTTAGGATAAGAGGGTTAGGAGTTAAGACTATTGAAGAAGAAAAGTCTTTTTGAAGAAAGGGAGGTATAACAGAATGAGTACCATCTCTGTATATAGGTACGATGTGCAAACTTTGGGCACGGTTGAGCATCCTATAAGAACGTTACTAGGATGCTCAAGCGGTGACGTAGGGTTTTTGGGAAGGTTAGTTACAGCTAAGGTCGGCAGAGGAGAACATCGTTTTATGTAGGTTGTGAACTATTCTACATCTGATTGTGGTCAATAAAACCTTTTTATAAACAACTACGGGACTTATGTTATAAGCATTCCTGTGCCTGTACTGTGACACATGCTTTATTATATATCAGATTAAAAGGTGTTGCAAGTGGAAAACTACTGTATATAAGCTATTGGCATATACGGCACATCACTTAAGATGATTTATCATCTATAGCACTTAGTTAAAATACAGAAACAAGAAAGCACCAACAATCTGACTGAGGCATATCTAATCTACTACAAGATGCGACCATCATGCTCTCCATATTACCTAGGGTTGTATTCGGAGCCTAATCTGTCTGCTGACTTTATTCTTACTATTTATTTTTTTGGCTTTCTTCTTCTTCTTTTCCTCCATTACCTCGAAGAAGTGGTGTGGGAGATGTAAGGATCATTTGTGCCCTCTTTCCAT
>JACEFZ010017002.1:217500-257500 GCA_014155875.1 Cepaea nemoralis | reverse complement strand
GAGAGAGAGAGAGAGAGAGAGAGAGAGAGAGAGAGAGAGAGAGAGAGAGAGATGATGGTGAATAGGAGTTATTTCAATTAATTACATGTAGCGGCAAAGTTATGGTACTGCAAGAAGTAGTGAACACATGCCTTGAAGCTGGTTTACAGTGTTCGGAAATTCAACAGGGCAAAGACGCATGGGAAACATCTAGTACATTAGGCGCTCAGGTTCCATTATCAATATAGGCAGGATTATTGTGTAGGCCTGTACGTCTCTGAGGCCGACACAGGCTAATTAAAATAGGTACCGAATTTTACCATTTTCTAAGAATTGTCTGGGAAGTAAAAGCGACGAGGAAGTGAATTGTCTATTCACCATGTATGTCAGATTTAGAATATGTAAAGGCCCAACCACAACCCAACGACTTTATTTAATGTGGGACTACATGTACCTTTTAAAATGGTACAACTATATTTAGTTTACGATGTGTTTTTAATAGGTAAATTAAGGGTGAAAATATATGTAATGGACAAAGTATGTCTAACTGGTGTACAAGTTATAATGAGAAGAGGAAGTTGTCCAAAAACAGTTTCCTTGGTTGTGGTGGGATAGCGCCATCACGATGCACACTGGAATAAGTAGCCACCCTTTCCGTCCCTGTGTCATCCACGAGACCAGGAATAAAACCCGTCTCCGACAATGCCCAAGACATTACCAGTTCAGTTCGCTATCAACTACGCTAGCTCGTCCGCTTGAAGTATATTTAACATAAGAAATATAGCCCTTATAGTTCCAATAGAAGACGTATATTTGTTTCACTATTTTTGACTGATGCACATACTAATGGTAGAAGTATGTTTAACTCACGAAGTATGACTAAAATATAGATACAATAGTATTTTTTTTATTCGCATATCCTTTACAGGACATCGCTGTCAACAGCAGCATCTTTCAGCTATCTGTTGATTTCTTGGCAAGATTACGCTCAGTAGTTTGCCATTTATTTCTGAGCGGCCGGCTCAGTGTCCCGCAAGTCACCAGGTCGCTCCCGCTACGAGGCTCTGCGTGACAAGCGGGATTACGGAGAAAGTGTTGTAACCCCTCAGCCAGAGAGACCGGCATACAATAGTATAAGTATATTTAATTTTCGAAATACGATTGATGGGCATTGTCACGATGCGGATTCTGTGGGCTGATGTTGAGATATTTGGCTGATGACTGTATACCCCAGCAGGACGGCACAACTCATGTTAGTCCATAAATAAGTCTCTAACACAGTATGAGGAGAACAGCAACGCCTTTATTGCTGGCAGACATCAGAATACGAATATGAATGATGAGGAAGATCGAGTCTTCAGACTGTCACTTACGACTCTCATTCTCGCAATGAGTCCACTAATCAAACCTGCATATCTGGTTTGGACCGTTAGGCAACTGAGCGTGATATCGCCTGCATTGGTGGTGACATGATGTCTAGGTACAAGTAAAATGGCCCAAACCTCCTCACGTGTTCTAATATCATTGCGTTTGGATAATATCTACTGAAGTGTATCGTACATGATGTGGCGATGAAATCTAAGACGATCCTTTCTGTGTGTTCGCTAGTGATGAAAGCTGGTGATCGAATCTTAAAACCTACTGTCGTGTGTGGAAGCTGGTGATTGAAAGCTTCTGTTCTGTGTGAAAGCTGGTGATTGAAAGCTTCTGTTCTGTGTGAAAGCTGGTGATAGAAACTTTTGTTCTGTGTGAAAGCTGGTGATAGAAACTTTTGTTCTGTGTGAAAGCTGGTGATTGAAAGCTTCTGTTCTGTGTGAAAGCTGGTGATAGAAAGCTTCTGTTCTGTGTGAAAGCTGGTGATAGAAAGCTTCTGTTCTGTGTGAAAGCTGGTGATAGAAAGCTTCTGTTCTGTGTGAAAGCTGGTGATAGAAAGCTTCTGTTCTGTGTGAAAGCTGGTGATAGAAAGCTTCTGTTCTGTGTGAAAGCTGGTGATAGAAAGCTTCTGTTCTGTGTGAAAGCTGGAGATTGAATGCCCCAAACTACAGTTGGGTTGTTATCCTACGTACCGTATGACGTGGCATTCGTTTATCATAAGTGCTACATCGTGCATCTTTCTAAGACTTTCCTATTTCTAAATATTGATGCACTCGCTCATCAATTTAACTCATCTACGCTGTCATCAGCTCCATGACAGGCATATTAATGTAGAAGTGTGAATTATATACGACATATAACTAATTTCATCAAGTAGTAGGTCCTTTGCAGAACGTGGCTTTCACTATGCCCTACAGAAAAGACTACATTTCGCCACTTTCCTTGCCTCACGCATGTTCATACTGAGGGTGTCTTTAATGTCACGAATCCACCTTCATGTTGGTCGACCCATTCCACTTTTCTAGAAATCACGCCTTACAATACTTAGCTATCAAAGCCTGTCGACGTATAATGGTCATAGTGTTTCATAGTATGTCCAGGAATGAATGCCGTCATTCACGATCAATTATTTTGAAAACTGTCTGTTGCATCGTTATGAAATTTTTCCAGCCGTCTTATATTTACCCCCACCCAAGGAATATGTCTTTGATAGGTCCAAAAACAACTTAAATCATCGAAAGCGGCGACATTTCTTTGATCTTTTGCTGAACAACTATTGATTTCTCGCTAACAAATTGATATTTACAGTAATGTATTCAGATGACAACACAAGGCGTATCCGGATTCGTATGGGAGTGGGTGCAATGAAAGAACTAGCTTAAAAGTCGACAGGGTCGGCTGCATTGCACCGGGTTTTTATCCCATATGGCTCAGTTTCTTTCCGCAGCATGGAAAGCGTCGCACAAAGCACGAACTCCGTAGCTCCAGCGACGACCCTCGGGAGTCTCCGAAAAAATGCACTCGTGAAATGAAGGACGCGGCCCTGAATCGAACATACAACCTTCGGTCCCGAGTCAGACGGCTTGATCACTTCACCACGGAGAATTCCGAGAGGGGTGCAATGTGTAATATTAGTAAAGACAGAGAATTTACAGAGGCATGGGGTAAATAATCTGTAAATTAACAGGAAAGTAGAAGGAATATATTTCTTACCTTATTTTTCATTTCCTTCTTGTTTCTTCAGCTGCTGGTTAATAAAGTGTACACAAGTATTCATGTTAGCTTTTTATATTGAGTTCGTGAAAGCTTCCAAATAGCTGTGCGTTAATTTGCGTATGGAGTGACCAGAAATGATACCGCAATTTAGTCATCATGTTTCCATTTTTAAGGATCTGTTCAGCTGTCTGTGTAGTTTGTTCACACGTACACATGGGTGACAGACCCGCTTTGAGTCTTCGTGAAAGACTGTCTACTCTGCTGTTTACCGTTCAGAGACGGAACATGATTACCTGTTGTGCACTATGAAAATAGTTGCCAGTGTCTCTGTAGTGGGCTTTCTTCTTAACGACCAAGATGTTGGTCCTCTTTTCATTGAAGTTTATAGATTGATTCGTATGCACGTGTGTTGTCCCCTAATTTGACAACGTGTTTGCTCTCACGTTTCTTGTTATGCCACAATATGTCAGTTTCCACCGCAATATTACTCTTCTGTTGGTATTCAATGCGTTTAGTGTGTGTGTGTGTTGTTTTTTTCAATACCAGTTGTTTGTCACCGCTGAGGGCTTGCGGAATTGAAAATTCATCACTGTGGAATACAAACTGTTGCCATTGACATTATGCTGATGCTGTAATATTTAGAGCCTGCAATTCGTCTGAATAGTTGGAGCAAAATATCCCAGTAAGTGTGTACGTAGATTAAGGTCTGCGATCTGCTCAGACCTTAATCTGTGTCGGACGATTCCAGTAGGTTCATCATTGCTCTCGGTTGCATGAAATTCAATCCACCCTTTCTCCAATAGTCCTCTTCCTCTTTCAACACATGGTCCTCACATGTTTTCCGGTAACTTTTATCAATATTTAATAGCGCGGACTGGTTGACAGACAGACAGACAGACAGACAGACTGACAGAGAGACAGACAGACAGATAGACAGACAGACAGACAGGTAGGTAGGTAGGTAGGTAGGTAGGTAGGTGGGTGTGTGGATGGATGGATGGATGGCTGGCTGGCTGGATGGCTGGGTAGCTGGCTGGCTGGCTGGCTGGCTGGGTAGGTGGACAGACAGACAGACAGACAGACAGACAGACAGATAGACAGACAGACAGACAGACAGACAGACAGCTAGATAGATAGATAGATAGATAGATAGATAGATAGATAGATAGATAGATAGATAGATAGATAGATAGATAGATAGATAGATAGATAGATAGATAGATAGATAGATAGATAGATAGATAGATAGATAGATAGATAGATAGATAGATAGATAGATAGATAGATAGATAGATAGATAGATAGATAGATAGATCCCCGCCAGGAGCTGGATGATGCCGGGCCTTGTCAGCTAGTTTATTCATATAATCACGTTTCATGAAAGAACCCCTATTTGGAGACACCTCTGAACAATCCTATTTAACTTCGCGCTGTTTGTGCCAACACGAAAACCACGAGAAAGATTCAAACAAAGGGGAGATGTTTCTTGGTGAAGCTGTAATACTGTTAAAATGATGGACTTAATCTATAAGCCGTAATTTATATACCGTATATAAACAAACTTTGAAATCTGCTGTAAAATCTCCAAAACAAAAATTTTTTTGTTGGATGGAAATAATGATAAGGTTATATACTAAATCTCATAATTTTCCCTCAGTTGGTTACTGAGATATGGATGTTTATGTTGAGGCAAACAAATGCGGACATACTATAGAGTACTAGATGTGATGTTGTTTATGATTCAGTTTTCTGTGACGTTCAGATCGTGAAGCCTGGCAACAATGGTTTTTTGTCTCCGTGTTCCAATTTATTCCAACAATTGCTCTGTACTGTGAATGTTCATCTCATCTCATCTCATCATGTTCCTCTTGTACCTTGCGGTGTAGAGGTGAAGTATAAACAGCGGGTGAGTGCCCGCTTATGGGCTTCATGTATCGATATGCCCATGGACTCTGTTATTCTCTGCATCCATCGTTTACGTGGTCGGCCTCTTCCTCTGTTTGCCTCTGGTCTGTACATTGCTTGTTTTGGTATACTGTTAGTTGGTAACCTACTTGCATGGTCAAACCATTTGACTTGCTGCCTTCTGATAAAATCTAGTTCAGCTATAACCCCCAATTTAGTCCTGATTTCTTCATTTATGATCTTATCTCTTCTTGATACATTTAGTATTCTTCTCAGGAATCTCATTTCTGTTGTGATTTTTCTTTTCTCTTTTTTTTCTGTTATATGCGAATGTTCAAAGCCTCTAAATGGTCAGATACACGCATAACGAAATAGTACATTACTAACATATGAGAAATTGGCAATTAATAACATAACGATATAATCAGTTACTCGCATAACGAAATAGTCTATTGCTCACATAACAAAATGGTCAGTTACGTAGATAATGAAATGGTCAATTTCTAAAATAGCGAAATGGTCAATTACTCATATCGGTACGTTACCAGAGGAAATATGCATGTTTTAAAAAGTTATATTTGTTTGATGGTGTTGTGCTATAGGCTCTTAATGTTGTTTAAAATCTGCATTACCATATTCATTCTTCATATGCCATGTAATGTGTACAACAATTCAAACATAATCAGCTGTAATGTATAGAACAGTTCAAACATACTTAGCTGCAATATGTAATCCTGGCTGACAGCATTTGGGACGTTGATTCCGGTACTGTTGGACATATTTGGAAACACCACGACGTAATATCTGTATGTTAGGGGTTCCAATTTCGCTGCAGATATACGCCATATACATTCTGCTGAATAGCCGTCCAGAGTTAGAGAACTAGATTCTTCATTAGCACAATAAGTGCTTAGTACTCCCTGCTTGAGAAACTCTACCTGTAAACGAGTCAATATATCTAAATCATCGGACGTTTAAATTAGAGAGAGAACTAGACAAATACCAATGAATTAAGAGGTGAAATAAGACGCTAGCGCTGGACAGGCCAACATTGAAAAAATATCTCTAAAATTATAACTAGAAAATCATTACTATGGAACTCACAGGGTAACAGAAATATTAAAAGACCCTAAGAAATTTTATATATATATATATAATATATATATATATATATATATATATAATATATATATATAATATATATATATATATAAAAATGCTTTGCTGATCAGGCAGCTTCTGCAGCTTGTCTTGTTCCAGATGTAGGGGTGTTACCTTTCCTCTGGAGTAAACTAGGCAGGCCGAGAGAGGGATCATGCTGCATGGGCAACACATGATCTCTATATTTTAGCCCAGGCTTTGTGCTATGGAGAGGCAATAACTCCATCCCTGGTCTTAACTGGTCTCGGAATCAAAGCGAGAGGCAACTGTTACGGGTTATAAGTCCTTGTCAGTCGGCGTAGACATGGGGCGCAACGCGTTGCCTCTGACGGTGGGAGACACCTATAGGTGTCACTGATCAGCTACCGCGCGCCTCAAGCTGGGCAGTCCCCAGCCAATTGGGTGCTGATCCGCCACAGCCTGCCTGCTTCAATGGGTGCTTGGGGCTAGGACAAAATCTGAATCGCAGGCTGTAAAACCAATGCACCAGGTACAAACAAAAATAAAAATAGAAACCTCAAGCTACGGCTTGCAACCTGGAACGTGAGAACCATGTGTCCAGGATTTCCCACTGACTTGACCAATATTGACGATGTGAGAAAACGGCCTGTGATTGATGCCGAACCAATCGTCTAAACATTGATATTGCTGGCCTGCAGGAGACTCGCCTCGCTGAGGAAGGGTCACTCAGGGAAAACAACTACACCTTTTTCTGGAAGGGTAGAGGGCAGGCAGAAAAAAGGCAACACGGTGTGGGCTTTGCAGTGAAGAATTCGCTACTGGGAATGATTGAAATTCCAGCAGGAGGAAATGAAAGACTATTATCCCTGCGGCAACCTCTTGTGGGTTTGCCACCATTATTACTGCATATGCACCGACACTCGATTCCTCTGATGATGTGAAGGATTCGTTCTATGAGTTAGTTGCATATCCTTTACATGACGTTGCAGTCAACACCAGCATGTTTTGCTGTTGCGATCTCTTGGCAAGTGTACGTTCAGTAGTTTTTCCATTGCTTTCTGAACGACCGGCATGCCATGAACCAGTTCACTGAAAAGTGAACAAACGGGGTTAGGCGAGAATTGGTTAGCACTGCACAGACCTATTTATAAATGGCCGCCCGATATGATGCGAAATATAGCCGTAAATGTGTTTCTAACGCATTCGGCAGGGATATATTGGATCAAGCAACACGGACTGGCGAAACTGTGTGGAAACCGAATCAAATAACATTGACAGACGAAACGGTGTTCAATTAATTACATCAGCAGAACGGGCTGTTCAAGGGCTGCCATAGCAGCTGTAAAGTCGGTAAAAACCAACCAGTGAATGAGTGACCGTCCGACAATATCGCCAGTTAGACTCGACAGTTATTGAATACGATGTATAATTATGTTCACGGGAGGCCAGCCTTATGTGTAGTAGATGTGTCATGAAAAACGACGTAACTAGGTTGAACAAGCTTTGTTTTCTGACATTATTGAGTTGACAGCATTGAAGGGACAGATAGCATGATGACGACAGGGCACTAGATAGCTAGGATTCAGGGACACATCGCCGTGCATGCAAACAACGAACTTGCAGCACCGCACATTGAGTGTATGGCCTTTTGTTGTTTCTACCTTACGAGCCAACAGTTCAAACCATTTACACCCAACAAGGGCATAGCACTGCAACAAAACCATTTACACCCAACAAGGGCATTGCACTGCAACAATACTATTTCGTAAAAAAACCCATCGCAACGAGATTGGCTGCCAAATCGCGCACAGCTGTGATTCGATATCAGCGATCACGAACCACGCCAGTAACCACTTCGCCACCGAGCATGCATTATATGCACTACACTCAATAAAATGTCGATGCATTTCTAGTTCTTGCCGTGGTATTCTATACACAAAACATAATGAAATGTCAATTTATTTCTAGTTCTCGAGGAGGTAGTCTACACGCTAATCTTAACGACATGTTGATTTATTTATAGTTCTTGGAGTGACATTCTGTACTCTACGAATACCCGCTTTATTGGTGTGACAAACAGTGCGTATACTCACCCCTCTTATGTAGAGAATTGCACTAACGGAAGGAAAGACATGTGTCGCCCTACATCTGAACTGTAGGTCCCTTTTGGTGTAGTCCAGTTCAACAGGATCGCACAGAGGATTACTTGGCCTGGCTGTAATGATAAGTTTCAATATAGTATGTGTGAAGATATATTGTTGATTCAAAGATTTGAATATTTCGACCAAACCATGCAAGCAGGTCTAAATATAATACAACATGAGGAAGTTAGGATAAGCTGGCGAGATTGCATAGCTTAAATATAATAAATAATACACATACACACTCACACGCATAAATATAACAACATATACAATGCAACCTAGAATGTTAGAGAGTGAAGTTATTGAGAGTTACAAAATGTGGTATTCTACTGTTATAAAGTGTAAAGTTACATTGCTTTTATAGAGAGTTAAGTTTTACTGCTTTTATAGAGAATGCCATACTACGGTCCTTCATTCATTCATTCAATAGCATGTCCTTAGAAGAACCTCGCGCCCATAACAACCTTCCGGAGAAATTCTCGGTCATAAGCGTCCGATACACCCATCTGGAGATCATCTGCCACATCCTGCACCAATCTTCTCTTTGGCCTTCCTCTTCCTCGCTTCTTTGGTATATATCACTCCATTATTGTTCTCTCCAAACTTTCATGAGGTTTCAAGTGACCAAAATATTTCGATTTTCTTTGTTTTATCGTCTTTAGCAGTCAGCTTTTTTTCAATATTCAGATCTTGTCGTATGGGTGTTTTCTTCTTTTTTTTTGTATCCAGGATATTCTTAGAACCCGTCTATACGATGTGTATTCATAGACATTTATGCGCTGTTCGGCTTATGTAATAAATTGTCCAGGTCTCACGGACCTATTTTGCAATGGGGAAGATGCATGCTGTTAAAAATCTAATTGTTATAGTTCGATCTGCGCCTCTTCCAAATTTATTCAGTTCTTTTAATTTTTGAAGAGCAAACGATATTCGTCTGTTAATATTTCTAATTGTGTCACCATTGTTTGATAGTTAATGACCCAAGACATTCGATATTTTCCACCACCTCAAAATTTCGTCATTAACATACAATTCTTTCTCCATATTAGTTTTAACTGTTTGCATTATCTTTGATTTTGCAACGTTAAGAAATAATTTGTGAGTTTCACTATTATGTTAAAAATAAATGTTTGCATATCCTTTACAGGACATCGCTGTCAACATCAGCATCTTTCAGCTGATTGTTGATTTCTTGGCAAGATTACGCTCAGTAGTTTGCCATTGCTTTCTGGCTTACATAACCCGTAAGTTACCGACGCGATTCGAACCACTGCTGATTATCACCGTCGTCACGTTACATGCGAGAGTATACGAGATTACGGAGAAAAGTCGCTAACCTCTAGGCCAGGAAGCTGACACTATTATGTTTGGTTGTGGTAATTAGTTTTTCTATACAATTATGTGATGTGGATAGTAATACTGCATCATCAGCTTATCGAATCTCTGGTAAATAGATTACAATTAAATTGCCGCTATAGAGAGTGGCCGGCTCCGTGGCTAAAGGCTTGCGAACATGGTTCGTGAGCCAAGTACCAGACGTTCGAAGCTCAGCTGCTACCGATTTGTGCAGCAGACCGTGTCGCGTTGTGTTATAATGTGTTGGTATGAGAGCCGGTCGTTCAGAAAGCAATGGCAAATTACTGAACGCAACACTTGCCTAGTACATCAACAGCAGTTGAAAAATGCTGGTGTTGACTGCAACGTCCCGTAAGGGATACGCAACAAATTTTTTTTTTAAATAGAGAGTGAAGTTACATTGTCGTCATGGACGGTTATGTTATACTGTCGTTAAAGAGAGCGTTATACCATCGTTATAGAGAGTGGTATATTACCAATAAAGCGAATGAAGCTTTGCTGCCGTTATAGAAGGTAAAGTTATATTGCGATTATAGAGATAAAAGTTATATTTATATTTAGAGAGTGAAATTGCCGTATACGGAGTTAAATTATAGTGCCGTTACAGAGTGTGAATTTATACTGCCGTCATATTGTCTTAAATTACCGCTGTAGTAAGTTATGTTATAAGTAGTATAGTAGTTTTTTTTCGGGCACAAAATGAGGAGCCGCTCGTCATTTTTTTCTTATATGGGGTCACGAGACGTCACGGCAAAATGTCAGTTTCTGGCTCCTCCAATTTCTTATTTCCTGCGCTAAGTGAGATAAGTACTTCCGGTCTTTAAATTTTAAAAATTAAGCAAATGGAAAATTTAAAGGCATTAAAAAATAATAGACATGGGGATATTATTGTCGCTAATGAGCAGGACTTAAACAATATCATCAAACTGTTGGCAGTGTGTAATGGTTACAATTCTCTTCTAACTCTACTCATTCTTCTTTCTCTTCTTCTTCTTCTTCTTCTTCTTCTTCTTCTTCTTCTTCTTCTTCTTCTTCTTCTTCTTCTTCTTCTTCTTCTTCTTCTTCTTCTTCTTCTTCTTCTTCTTCTTCTTCTTCTTCTTCTTCTTCTTCTTTGTCTTTGTCTTCCTCTTCTTCTCCTTCCTTCACATCTTGTTTCTCTTCGTTTTCTTACTTTTCGTCTCGTCTTCCTCTCTCTTTCACTTTTCAACCGCATCTCTCTCTCTCTCTCTTTCTCTCTCTCTCTCTCGCTTTCTCTTTCTCTCACTGTTCATCCACTTCCTCCTTATCCTAATCCTCTTTCTTTCCTCCTCCACCTCATCGTCTTCCTCCCCTTCCTCTTCTTCTTCTGCTTCATGGTGGCAGTTATTGTCAGTAGTGTCTGTAGTACGGCGGGGCTTAAACACTATTATCATACTATTCTCGGTCTGTTAGGGTTAGTCTCTTCCGCCTCCTGCTGATACATTATCTTTCTTCTTCTTTCGTAAATAGTTGGGTTAGCGGGGTAGTAGCTTGGTGTTGCCGGATCATGTCCAGTGATGGGGTGTGGCTTTATCTTCTGTTGTCACGTCCAGCAGTAGACGGGTTGGGAGTGGAGTTTGGTGAGACATTTCCCGCTCTGATGTAAGTTATTATTTCCAATGTGTCCTTCCTCGTCTGCTGCTCCGTCCTCCCCCTAACCTCTTATGCTGATTCCTCAGCTCTCTCTCTCTCTCTCTCTCTCTCTCTCTCTCTCTCTCTCTCTCTCTCTCTCTCTCGTTATTTTTTGCATAATTGTGTTTGTGGTCATAACAGCGTGATACGACGAGCTTCACCTGAAAACCATAAAAACCACGAAGACTGATATACAAAAAAGTGAAGTAACAACATTCATGGTATCATCAGTGCGTAACTTTGGAGGAGTGTGATGGGTAATGGGTGGCGTGGTCGACCACCACATACAGCAACGACCGACATAATCGAATTTGTGTCCTTAACCAAATGTCATCACTTTGTTGTCTTGTGCACAAATGTCGGTGTGTAAAGGTTACAGGTTTCTTCTTTCTCCGCGGTTTCTTCCTCCATTTCTTCTTATTTCTTCCCCCTCCCTCCAAAAAGTCATGAACAATTCTGCGATGGCCTCGGCTCCACTGCCACACTATTCTGGTACGCCGTGGTCAACAAGCCGTGATGGTCACGGTGTATCAGATTGTCAAATGGGATTAAGGATCCCAAGACGTGGTTGCGGCTTTTGGGAGCACGTGTACACCTCGGAGGAGCAAATGGATCACCATGGTCTGGCAAGAATGCGACAGCGTGGAGTGACGATGGGATCTGGCCAATGATCGACGCTTAGAGTAAAGGCGAGAAGCACATATAATCAGATTGCTACTGGTACTATCGGGGGTTGGAACTCTTCGCTGACTTCTGGGGATGGGGACGGAGCGCTTATGGGAATGCCCCGAATGCTGTGATTTCGGTTCCAAAATCAATCAACCAATCAATCATATGGCAATTCGCAAATCAGTCAATTTTCTGACAAAGGATATGAATTAGTCAACCAGTCATTCTTCTCGCTGTCTTCTTCTTCTGCTGCTGACCTAACTCTCTCTCTCTCTCTCTCTCTCTCTCTCTCTCTCTCTCTCTCTCTCTCTCTGTCTCTCTCTCTCTCTCTCCTCTCTCTCTCTCTCTCCCTCTCTCCCTCCCTCTTGTTCATTCTGATAGGCATTGGTTGTCACAACATGGTGATAATCGACGTGAAAGAAACGTGTGCAACTGATCCTCATATGAAAACGCATGTCTATGTATAATTTCTCTAATAAGTTTACGGTTTTAATTTGTTTCATGTAGGACATAGTCACTGGTTATTTTCTGTCTTTCCTTGGTATTGTTTACATTTTCCCACAGGAATCCAATTTAAACTGTCAATAGATTTTTTTAAGCTTATCTGTTCCTTGTTCCATATTTAAAATGCATCTTCTGTGCAGTAGTTGAGGACTCTTTTTTTTTCTCGTTGAGTTTGACATTCTTGTATTAGCCAACATGTTATCATCAACAGCATTACCATGTGCCATGCTGATAAACGTGGGTGGTCATGTTTCGCTTTACGCACGATCGCCATAGTCGGTGATCAGCTCTGTCTTTTAGTCTCCACCATTACGTGGTCAAGCCATCCAGATATTATTTCTTTGCTATCCTCGTGTTATGCGAAGAAACTAGACAATTTGGCGACATTATTAACTTAAGAAATATGCAGGCCAAATTAAGAAAAAGAATATAGGCATGTTGGCTAATTTAAGAAAAATGATGGCCAGGATGGTTTTTATTTAAAAATTTTAAATTTTAATTAAATTTATTTTAAACTAGCTGACCCGGCCCGGCTTCGCCCAGTCCCTGGTGGGGAGCATCTCATTTAATTCATATAAGTAGTCATATAAGTTCTCGTTCCCGTTACCGACTGTCTGTCTGTCTGTCTGTCTGTCTGTTTGTCTGTCTGTCTGTCTGTCTTTCTGTCTGTCTGTCTGTCTGACCCGGCCCGGCATCGCCCAACTCCTGGTGTGGAGCATCTCATTTAATTCATATAAGTAGTCATATAAGCTCCCGTTCCCGTTCCCGACTATCTATCTGTCTGTCTGTCTGTCTATATGTCTGTCTGTCTGTCTGATCCAGCCCGGCTTCGCCTAGCCCCTGATGGCGAGCATCTCATTTAATTCATATAAGTAGTCATACAAGTTCCCGTTCCCGACTCTGTCTGTCTGTCTGTCTGTCTGTCTGTCTGTCTGTCTGTCTGTCTGTTTGTCTGTCTGTCTGTCTGTCCGTCCCTCCCTCTCTGTCTGTCTGTCTGTCTGTCTGCCTGTCTGTCTAATCATTTATTGGTTGCAGTTAGAACAACCTTAGATAAACGAAGACCAACTTACAAAAAGCATTAGAAAGAGCACTTGAAAGGTCTTTACATCTTCCCCAACAATTAACTTGGGTAAATGGAGCAGCGGCAGCAGCATCAGCAGAAGAAGGAAAAGGAGGAGTAGGAGCTGGGAGGAGGAAGAGGGAGGTGGAGGAGGGAGGAGTTAGGAGGGAGGAAGAGATAGGCGGAGAGAGGAGGAAGAGGGAGGAGGAAGGAGGAGGAGGAGTAGGGAGGAATAGGAGGGAGGAGGAGTGATTAGGAGGATGAGAGAGGAGGTAGGAGAAGGGAGGAGGAGGAAGGAGGAAGGAGGAGGCAGGAGGAGGAGGCAGGAGGAGCGAGGAGGAGGAGGAGGAGGGTAGGAGGAGGAAGAGGGAGAGGGAGGAGGAGGGAGGAGGAAGGAGAAGGAGGGAGGAGAAGAACGCAGGGGGAGGAGGAGGAGGGAGATGGAGGAGGAGGGAGGAGGAGGAGAGAGGAGGAGGATGGAGGAGGCGGAGGGAGGAGGAGGGAGGAGGAAGAAGGAGAAGGATGAGGGAGGAGAAGGAGGGGAAGGATGAGGAGGGAGGAGGAGGAAGAGGGATGAGGAGGAGGAGGGAGGTGGAGAGAGGAGGAGGAGGGAGGTGGAGAGAGGAGGAGGTAGGAGGAGGAGGACGTAGGAGGAGGAGGAGGGAGGAGGAGGGAGTAGGAGGAGAGAGGAGGAAGAGGGAGAACGAGGACGGAGAAGGAGGAGGAGGGAGGAGGAAGAGGGAGGAGGAGCAGGGATGTGGAGGGAGGAGGAGCGAGGAGGTAGAGGTAGGAGGAGGGAAGAGGAGAGAGGATGAGGAGGGAGGAGGAGAAGGGAGGAGGAGAGGGAGGAGGAGGGGGGGAGGTAGGAGGGGAGGGAGGAGAAGGGGGAGGAGGGATAAGGGGGAGGACGTAGAATTAGAAGGAGGGAGGAGGAGGGATTGGGAGGAGAGAGGAGGAGAAGGGAGGAGGAAGGAAGGGGAGTGATTAGGAGGAGGGAGGAGGGCGAGGAGGTAGGAGGAAGAGGGAGGAAGGAGGAGGAGGAGAAAGAGGGAGGAGGAGGAGGGAGAGGGAGGAGGGGAAGAGGAAGAGGAAGAGGGTAGGAGGTGGAGGAGGGGAGAGGAGGAGGAGGATTTTAACTCATATGCCTGTAGACAACTGCAGCGAAAAGGTGGGTCTGTCTATCTATCTGACCCGGCGTGGCTTTGCCCAGCTCCTGGAGGGTAGCGTCTCATTAAATTCATACAACAGAAAAAGTAACTTAAAAGAATGTCCTTCCACACACCATCCATTATTTTTAATGAAAACTCTTTCTAATCATCTGCATGACTACAGTAACTTCTTAAGCATAAAAAGATGAGTTACAATGTTATGCATTGTGCATTATTTTTATGAAAACTTTGAAAATGCCTTACAGATTGTATCATTATTTATTATAACTCATATGCCGGTACATAACTATGGACAAAGAGTTTATAAATCTTTGAAAACGATGCCACAATATGACTATAAGTTATACAGAAAAGTTATGCCCCTTGAAATAACTTTTACAGAGTTAAGTCCCCTGAGATATATTAAATTATAATGAAAAGTGAAAAATGAAATAATATTGGGTGAGCAGCCGATTTCACACTAAAAAAATATGACAGTGGGCTGCACTGGAATGAAAGGAAGACGTGTAGAAAATTTCATCTCAATCGGATGGGCCGTTCGCGAGCGCACAAAGGACATACGGACATACAGACAGACAGACAGACAGACAGACAGACAGACAGACAGACAGACAGACAGACAGACAGACAGACAGACAGACAGACAGACAGACAAACAGACAGACAGACAGACAGACAGACAGACAGACAGACAGACGGAGATCGCAATTTATATATAAGATTTCCGACTCTTTTCGTCATTGTTCATAATTTTGTAACTTTCCAATTTCCCATTGTCAATTACTTCAGCCAACACGTCCATACGTTCTTCAATTTAGGCACTTAAAAAATTGTTATATACTTTCTGTAGTTATCCCAAAGCTCTATTAGCTTTTATCTAAAAGGGCATTTCACAGTACATCATTATTAACCTCATCACTTTCCCACTTTATATTACCAACATTTCCAACTTACCATTACAGAGTATCTGCCAAAAAAGCACTTTTGCATAACTCTCAGGTATCTCTCTACACGTGTGGTTTCTTTCTGCCACAGAGCTTCTCTGTCCTTCATATGTATCTTCTCGCCTTACTTGTCCATGTCACATCGCCAAGATCTTCAATCCTCCATTGTGCATGATCGTCAATGAAACATTTATACCGGTTAACACTATTTATGTGAAGCAATCGGTGGTTCCACCTGTCGCAGTTTCAATAGCATATGGTGTGTGTTACATTGACGATCATGTGCAATGAACGTTTGAAGATCTTGGCGATGTGACATGGACAAGTCGAGAATATACATTTGAAGGACAGAGACACTTTGTGGCAGAAAGAAAACAAATGTATAGAGAGATGCCCGAGTAGTATGCAGTAGTGCTTCTTTATCAGATTCTCTGGAATGGTAATCTGGAGATTTCGGTAATGTAAAATTGGAAAGTGATGATGTTGATAATGATGTACTGTGAAATGCCCTTTCAGATAATATCTACGAGATCCTTGGCATAACTACAAAAGATACATAAATTATTATTAATTGCCTAAATTGAAGAAAGTATGGAAGGGTTGGCTGACGTTTTTGACAATGGGAAAGTTACAAAAAGATGGACAATGACGAAACAAAATTAACTGACGAAGACATGCACTTACTCATGAGTAAATGTTCTACCCATGGTCTAAACGTATGCATGTAGTATGTGCAGTCGTGTCATCCGTATCATTCACAATGCGATATTGTGTCACTTGCATCTTGTCTACGCTGTATATGTTCATCACCGATATCCGTTGGCGTAATCTCCTTGTCTAGATGTATGGTCAGATATTATCAACTGAGCTGCTGAATTTATAAAGGCAGGTGGCCATGCATTACATCTAAAGCTATACGAACTAATAATAAAAATCTGGAGGACAGAAGAATTACCCCATGACTGGAAAGAGTCATTATTGATACCTATCTTTAAGAAAGGAGACAAGTTCCAGTGTGGAAATTATAGAGGAATATCACTACTGTCCACAAGCTATAAGATACTATCCGCAGTATTACTAAATAGACTAAAACCATATTCAGAAGACATATTAGGTGAATACCAGGTGGGTTTTAGACAAAACAGATCAACAATAGATCAGATATTTATCTTACGACAAATAGCCGAGAAAAATTGGGAATATAAAAGAGATCTCCATAATATTTTTGTGGATTTTAAAAAGGCTTATGATAGTGTCCATAGGAATAGTCTATGGAATGCTATGCAGGAATTTGGAATACCAAGGAAGTTAATCAACATGACCAGACTATGCATGGAAGATACTTATAATATAGTAACATATAAAGGCAGGAAATCAAACCTCTTCCAAATAACATCTGGCTTGAAACAGGGTGATGCACTATCGCCGCTACTCTTCAATCTGTCTCTAGAGAAAGTTGTAAGGAAGGTAAAGGAGGAATGTGATATTGGAGGAACATCCAAGCTGCTTGGTTATGCAGATGATATAGATATTATAGGGCAAAGTGATCACAAGACATTGGAAATATTGACTCACTTAAAGGAAAAAGTCCAACAGATGAGGCTGGTTATCAACCAAGATTTGACAGAATATATGGTAATTTCAAGAGACGGAATGGCTAAAAACTCTGGCCACATACAAATAGATAATATGACCATTAAAAGATCGGAAACATACACATACCTGGGTACAATCTTCAACCCTCCGCTAGCCTACGGGACACCCTTGGGCAAGGTGGAGTACCCGTTTAGCCCCCCCCCCCCCCCAACAGGGTAACGTGAAGCCATGAGAGCAGGTGGTGGATTGGACTTGGGAGCAGCCGACAGATAGTTGTTGGTTATGGTTTCACGTCAGTGACGGTGGGCAGAGGATCTCTCAGTAGAGACAATGGCTACGGTCATCCGATCAGTATGGTCACTGCCAGGAAGGAAGAATGGTAGACTTTCCTCCTTATTGATTCCCGGGCAGAGGAGGCTCGTCAGCCTTGGTTGGTATCTCTTCTAAGAGAGGGAACTCTAAATCTCAAACCTCCGCTGCCTTGCGTGTATACCCATATGGGAAAGGCTTCTGGAGTAAACCCTGAGGACAAATCCGGAGATGGAGTCCCTAAGGCAGTTCCATGTTGTAAACAACATAGTTCTGGCAACTCCTGCGACGGCACCGATGCCAAGTTGCATTGGCTACTGCCTTCCCCTTGGTCAACATCGGCGACGTGGAGAGGGGGAACCTGCTACTGGGCAACAGCTGGTTCTCCGATTTCCATTGCCCAGGCTTGTGCCCTGAAGAGGTCACTTCAGCACCGCGTAAAGCGGTGACACAACACGGGAAGCAGCATTTGCCGGTTATAAGTCTTAATGCTCGATTGACGTAGAGCAAGGCGCCAGGGGCTACTTCCGACGGTGGGAGAGATCATCGTATCTCACTAGACAGCTACCGCCCGCCTAAGCTGGGCAGCCCCCAATCAATAAGGTGTTGTCTCGCCACGGTTCATCTGCTCCTGAGGGTGTGTGGAGCTTAGGGGAAAATCCTGACACATGGACCGCAATGTATACACCTAGCAACAAGAAAAAAACAAAACAACCAGCCCTAAGGCTGTGAACATGGAACGTAAGAACCATGACCCCTGGCATCTCAGACGATCTAAACGAGATTGCTGATGCCCGCAAAACTGCAGTGATAAACAACGAACTACTAAGACTGGGGATAGACATTGTCGCCCTGCAAGAGAGACTCCAAGAATCTGGAAGCATCAAGGAGAGGGACTTCACTTTCTACTGGCATGGCAAGCCGTACGGAGAGACCAGGGAGCATGGAGTTGGCTTCGCTATCAGAAACAAGCTGCTCAATTCCATCATACCACCAAGTGATGGCACTGAAAGAATATTGAAGCTCCAACTCCAGACAGAGGCTGGCCCAGTTAGTATTATAAGCGTTTACGCCCCAACACTAACTGCAGCATCAGAATCTAAAGACAAGTTCTATGACGACCTTAGCAAAGAAGTCAGTGAAACACCAGAGAAGCAACATCTTTTTATCCTGGGGAATTTCAATGCCAGGGTTGGCTCCGACCACGAATCTTGGCCTTCATGTCTAGGACAGTTTGGCGTTGGGAAGATCAATGACAATAGACAACGTCTCTTGGAATTCTGCAGCCACCATAATCTGTGCGTGACCAACACCTTCTTTGACACGAAACCTCAACACAAGGTGCCATGGAGGCACCCCAGATCAAAGAACTGGCACCAACTCGACCTGGTGCTCACTAAACGCAGCAACCTCCGCAATGTACGGCTGACTCGCAGCTATCATAGTGCTGACTGCGACACCGACCATTCACACGTCTCCAGCAAGGTGAAGATAAAGCCCAAGAGAATCTACAGAAGCCGAGCAGAAGGAAGACCACACATTGACACCAGTGGCACCCAAAATAAAGAGGTCAACAAATTCATGCAGACTCTAGCGGATACACTGCCCGGCCCCACAGACGGAGATTCCACCGAGAGATGGAGTCATTTTCGCGACACCATCTACAATACAGCACTATCAACATTTGGCAAGAAGCAAACTAAGTCAACCGACTGGTTTGAAGCACACTCTGAAGAGATGCTCCCAGTCCTGGAGATAAAGAGACATGCATTCTCAATGTATAAAACATCACCGTCAGAGAAAACACTGCAGGCATTGCGAACGGCCAGAAATAGAGTACAACAGATGGCAAGAAGATGTGCGAACAGGTACTGGCTACAGCTCTCTGCTCAAATTCAAACTTGTGCAGACACTGGAAATATAAGAGGAATGTATGAGGGTATCAAGCTAGCTGTCGGTCCATCAAAAAATAAGATGGTCCCTTTACGATCAACTGAGGGGGTAATCATAAAAGATTGAGCGAAACAAATGGATCGCTGGGTAGAACACTACTCAGAGCTATACTCAGTGGATAACACTGTCAGCGAAGAAGCTCTGGAAGCCATCGATCAACTGTCCGCCATGCATGCCTTGGATAACGAACCTTGCCTCACAGAAATCAGCGAAGCACTAGACTCTCTCAAATCCAGCAAGGCACCTGGAAATGATAGTATTCCACCTGCAATTTTAAAATGTAGCAAAGAAACAATCATCCCAGAACTGTATGCAATATTACAGCTCTGCTGGAGAGAAAAATCAATACCACAAGATATGAAAGACGCAAACATCGTTACCCTTTATAAAAACAAAGGCGACAGAAGCGACTGCAACAACTATCGCGGCATTTCCCTTCTCAGCATTACAGGCAAGATTTTTGCCAGAGTAATCTTTAAAAGGTTACACATTCTTGCTAAAAGAATCTACCCCGAATCGCAGTGCGGATGTAGACCCAACAGGTCCACCATCGATATGATTTTCTCACTCTGGCAGCTCCAAGAGAAGTGCAGAGAACAGAGGAAGCCATTATATATTGCCTTCATCGACCTCACAAAGGCATTTGACCTCGTGAGCAGAAGCGGCCTTTTTAAGGTCCTTGAAAAGGTTGGATGTCCACCCACCCTTCTTAGTCTCGTGAAATCATTCCACGAAAACATGCAGGGGACCATTTTATTAGACGGCTCAACATCCCAGTCATTCAGCATCAGCAGCGGAGTAAAGCAGGGCTGCGTGCTTGCTCCTACACTCTTTGGTATCTTCTTAGCTGTTCTCTTAAGGCAAGCATTTGGGACTGTCACTGAAGGCATATACCCCCACACAAGATCTGATGGCAAACTTTTTAACCCATCAAGACTCAAGGCAAAGACCAAAATAAGATCAAGATGCGTAAGAGAACTACTTTTTGCAGATGATGCAGCACTGACTACTCATACAGCAGAAGATCTCCAAAGGCTCATAGATCGTTTTGCAGCTGCCTGCAAAGACTTTGGGCTCACCATTAGCCTAAATAAAACACAGGTGATAGAACAAGATGCTGATGCGCCTCCGTCAATCAAAATCTCTAATTACGAATTGAATGTCGTCCACGATTTTGTATATTTGGGATCGACAATATCAGATAATCTTTCATTAGAGACAGAAATCGACAGACGCATTGTAAAGGCAGCCACAACATTTTCCAGGCTAGCTAAAAGAGTTTGGGAGAATAATAGACTAACAGAGCGTACAAAAGCTCAAGTATATAAAGCTTGTGTTGTTAGCACACTACTCTACGGGTCTGAATCCTGGACCCTGTACTCAAGACAGGAAAGGAAGTTGAATTCTATCCACATGAGATGTCTGAGACGTATCCTGGGCAAAACATAGAAAGACCACATAACAAACAAACAGGTGCTTGAAAGAGCAGATATTACCACAGTGCACACCCTCCTCAAGCAGAGACGCCTCTGGTGATTGGGCCACGTATCTCGAATGGAGGACGAACGTATTCCCAAAGATCACCTTTACAGAGAACTAGCCACAGGAAAGAGGCCAACCGAAAGACCCCAACTGTGATATAGGGATGTATGTAAACAAGCTATGAAAACCATTGGAATAGATCCAGACACATGGGAGAGAGTTGCAACAGACAGATGCTCCTGGAGAAGAGATGTACGAAACGGACTGGTGCTCTTTGAGCGCAATCAGATCCAAAAAAACTGAGGAGAGACGGCACAGGCTCAAAGAGAGGCTCACTTACTGCGGGACTTGCCTCGTCTTACAGATGCGAAAACTGTGACAGGGATTGTCATTCTCGAATTGGACTATACAGTCACCAGCGGTGCTGCCAGGCACCTCCCAAGCGGCACAACCCTATAGTCTTTCAGGACTGAAAGAGGCCTACTACTACTACTACTACTACTACTACTACTACTACTACTACTACTACTACTACATCTACTAAAATCAAAATCACAATATACAAAACACTGATCAGACCAGTTGTGCTGTATAGCTCTGAAACCTGGAGTACAACGAAAGGAGATGAAGACTTGTTACAAACCTTTGAGAACAAAATTTTAAGACGTATCTTTGGACCCATTAGGGATACACAAAGTGGAGAGTGGAAAAGAAGAAGTAACAAAGACATTTATGATCTGTTTAAGTCCCCGCTAATCACTGGTATCATGAAGGCTAATAGACTACAATGGCTGGGGCATATAGAAAGAATGGAAGATAATAGGGAAACAAAATTCGCTTACACTCAGGAAATAAATGACCGTAGACCCCGAGGTAAACCAAGAAGGCGGTGGAGAGATAATACATATACAGACCTACAAGCACTTAAAATCAACGACTGGCAAGAGAAGGTCCACCAGAGAGACGAATGGAGACGGATTGTATCTGCAGCAAAGAACATCAATGGCTCGGAACGCTGAAGAAGAAGAAGATTATCAACTGAACTATTTCCAAAGCCCTCTTCAAATGTGACTGATACGAATTATGTTTAGTTATCTGTACTAGCGTCTATGTATGTGATTTTCTTGTATGGTAACACCCAAGTACTCGTGCGGCTCTTTCTTAGTTGTTATTAAAAAAATGTACCTATTCTGGCAGAGATGCCACGAAGATCTACCACAACATCTTCATTACTACTAATATCCATACCAAGTTCTGTATTACCGTACACACATTCATTATATTGCAGTGGTACCATTTCACTTTCTGTCATACCTTCTGATTTGGTAAAGTTCGTTAATATGTTGATCTAATCTTCTCAAATAAGGGCTAAAGATGGGATGTCCCGTTTTAAAATTGTGCACGGTAAACATTACATGTTAGTTGGAAATCACAAAGAGTATGATTTATGTTGCTGTCCTGACAAAATTGTTAGGAAAGACAACCTTCCCACACGCAGTTCGAACCTGTGACTATGGTTGAAATCTACCTAGAGGGAATAATTATAACAAGTTACAAATGCATGCTAAACATCGGAAAGAAAGAAATGTTGGCCAAATTAAGAAAACAATTCTGGCCATCATGTTTCTTAATTTAGCCAATATATTTCTTAACGTGCCTACAATTTTTTCATAAATTAGCCGGCATATGTCTTATTTTGGCCAACATTTTTTTCATCACGACCTTTAGCATGCATTTGTGTCACTTTTTACTTACAACTTATAGGCAGATTCCAGGCAAAGTAACAGGTACGATATACCTGTGGGTATGTTGTCTTTCTTATCAATTTTTTCAGGACAGCATCGCTCGTACATCATACTCATTGTGTTTTCCAATTGACATGGGAATTTTAACATGCACAACTTTAATACATGACGTCCTGATGTCGCCCTTATTCTAGAAGTTTAAATATCCGATCCCACATAACGAGAAGAAAAAAGAAAAATAGTCACGTATGCCGTTAGGTAATAACTGAAAGTATAGGCCATTTTTCTTAACAACAATGAAATATAGACACATTAACATATAACATAAAACATTTTTTTCTTCATGGCCCGCTGTGGGAAAACTGCAAATGACACTGAACTGAACTGGTTGATATTTTAAAAAAAACAAAAAAACAATGCTTCTAGCATCATAAAGCTTAACAAATTAAAAAGAAAACAATGCCTGCTCCTCTGTTGGAGAAATCCGCAACAGCGAGCTCGTATCTCGTTTTCTCGACCACTTCCTTTACTAGCAAATATATTGTTATCGTTACATTTGAAGCCTTAATCCATTTTATCTGACACAGCGTGGTCGTCTCGGTTTGGTTGACCAGCGTATCCAAGTGTTTATAATCCCTTCGCAATCAGAAAACATACTATCGTGGCGGTCTTATCTGGATGAAAACAGCGTATTCAGGGGGAATTTCTTAATCCGTGGAAGAAGAGGGCGAGAGAAAGAGAAAGACAGAGAGAGAGAGAGAGAGAGAGAGAGAGAGAGAGAGAGAGGAGAGAGAGAAGGAGAGAGAGAGGAGGGAGAGAGAAACAGGCTCTTGGGCAGTGACGACGAGGAAGAATAAGTGGCGGAAGAGGAAAATTATGCTGAAGAGGAGGAAGTCGCGGTAGAAGCAAGAACATTAGAAGACTTGGAGTAAGAGGTAGAAGACGAGGAGTAAGAAGAAGAAAAAGAAAAAGGAGAGGCCGAAAAGGAAGCGGAGAGAAAAGAAGATAAGGGAGTAGACAAGAAGGAAGATAGTGAGAAGGAAGAAGCGGATGAGAAAGAATACGACATGGAGGGTAGGTTTAGGGAAACGAGAAAACAGTAACAGGGTAACAAGCAGAAAAAGACCAAGAAGACAAGACGGAAAACGAAAATCATTCCCACATTATTCCCCTATTTCTTCTTCTTCTTCTTCTTCTTCTTCTTCTTCTTCTTCTTCTTCTTCTTCTTCTTCTTCTTCTTCTTCTTCTTCTTCTTCTTCTTCTTCTTCTTCTTCTTCTTCTTCTTCTTCAGCGTTCCGAGCCAATGAGGTTCTTTGCTGCAGATACAGTCCGTCTCCATTCGTCTCCCCGGTTGACCTTCTCTTGCCAGTTGTTGATTCCAAGTGCTTGTAGGTCTGTATATACATTATCTCTCCACCGTCTTCTTGGTCTACCTCGGGGTCTACGGTCATTTATTTCCTGAGTGTAAGCGAATTTTGTTTCCCTATTATCTTCCATTCTTCCTATATGCCCCAGCCATTGTAGTCTATTAGCCTTCATGATATCAGTGATTAGCGGGGACTTAAACAGATCATAAATGCCTTTTTTACTTCTTCTTTTCCACTCTCCACTTTGTGTATCCCTAATGTGTCCAAAGATGCGTCTTAAAACTTTGTTCTCAAAGGTTTGTAACAAGTCTTCGTCTCCTTTTGTTGTACTCCAGGTTTCAGAGCCATACAGCACAACTGGTCTGATCAGTGTTTTGTATATTGTGATTTTGGTGTTACGAGATAGCGCATTTGATTTTAGTAGATGTTGTAGTGCATAGTATATCTTATTTCCAGAATTGATTCTAGTTTGTATTTCTTCCCTTATGATGTTGGAGCAGTTGAAGATTGTACCCAGGTATTTGTATGTTTCCGTTCTTTTAATGGTCATATTATCTATTTGTATGTGGCCAGAGTTTTTAGCCATTCCTTCTCTTGAAATTACCATATATTCTGTCTTATCTTGGTTGATAACCAGCCCTATCTGTTGGGATGTTTCCTTTAAGTCAATCAATATTTCCAATGTCTTGTGTTCATTTTCTCCTGTAATATCTATATCATCTGCATAACCAAGCAGCTTGGATGTTCCTCCAATATCACATTCCTCCTTTACCTTCCTTACAACTTTCTCTAGAGCCAGATTGAAGAGTAGCGGCGATAGTGCATCACCCTGTTTCAAGCCAGATGTTATTTGGAAAGGGTCTGATTTCCTGCCTTTATATGTTACTATATTATAAGTATCTTCCATGCATAGTCTGGTCATGTTGATTAACTTCCTTGGTATTCCAAATTCCTGCATAGCATTCCATAGACTATTCCTATGGACACTATCATAAGCCTTTTTAAAATCCACAAAAATGTTATGGAGATCTCTTTTATATTCCCAATTTTTCTCGGCTATTTGTCGTAAGATAAATATCTGATCTATTGTTGATCTGTTTTGTCTAAAACCCGCCTGGTAGTCACCTAATATGTCTTCTGAATATGGTTTTAGTCTATTTAGTAATACTGCGGATAGTATCTTATAGCTTGTGGACAGTAGTGATATTCCTCTATAATTTCCACATTGGAACTTGTCTCCTTTCTTAAGATAGGTATCAATAATGACTCTTTCCAGTCATGGGGTAATTCTTCTGTCCTCCAGATTTTTATTATTAGTTCGTATAGCTTTAGATGTAATGCATAGCCACCTGCCTTTATAAATTCAGCAGCAATTCCATCAGCCCCAGTTGCCTTATTGTTTTTAAGTCGTGTGATTACATATAGGATTTCTTCAAATGCAGGTTCTTCAATTTGTGGTTCACACGTTAGAACCTCTTCCTGTGGGAAAGTGTTACTTGGAGCTTCACAATTTAGTAATTCAACAAAATATTCTTTCCATGTGTTGCACATTTCCTCATTGGTATTTATCATATTTCTATTTTTTCTATAAACCATATGTGTTGTGTTGGTGCCTTCGTTTCATTGACTTCAGTTCTTTGAAAAACTTTCTGGATTCGTTTTTATTGTGATTAGTTTCCATATCTTTGATTATATTACTCATATATTCTCGCTTCTGCTGTCGAACTATTTTTGTAGCCTCTTTACATTCATTTCTATACTGCTCTTCCTTTTGGATGTTGTTGTCATTTAACCATAAATGTCTGGAATTCTTTTTCCTAATGACTGCTTCTTCACATTTTTGATTGAACCATCTGTTCTTTTTATGTGTTGTTAACACACAGAAACATCCTTCTGCGGTAGATTGAATTCTATTCTTGATGTTCAACCAAATTTGGTCAACGCTTTTCTCCAAAGGGATTTGCAGAGTTTCAAGTTTACATTTTATTTCATCTGTAAATTTCTCTTTGACTTTAATTTCTTGTAGTTTTTCTCTGTTATATGTTTGGTGTAATCTTTGTAATTTAGTATAGAAAGCTCTCTTAAGTTTTATTGTAAATTTTGCACCAACAAGGAAGTGGTCGCTGTGGCACTCAGCTCCTCTATAACTTCTAACTTGTTGTATGTTTGATGCATTTCTGTTCCATATAAGAAAATAAAATGAATTGCAGCACCTTATTTCGACGTCGAAATTGACCTGGCATACTATTTTTATACTGCGGTTATAGGGGGTGAAATTATGCTGGGTTATAGAGAGTGAAGTTATATTACTGTTATAGAGTGTGTAGTTATTTTGCTGTTATAGATTGTGAAGTTATGCTTCCGCTATAGAGAGCGTAATATATCGCTGCGTGCGTCTTGCTTTGTCCTTGCCTGCCCGCTGACTATCACGTCAGCCAGCAACCTGCGGGCAGGTAACTGGTACTCGCCTGGCGGGCGTAACGATGTTACTGCATCCCGGTTGGAGACTATTCGCCTGGCGGGCGTAACGATGTTACTGCATCTCGGTTGGAGACATTAGAGATTCTGACAGTGTTGGTATATCACCGTTATAAAGTGTTAGATTAAACTACTATTATTGATTGTCAAGTTATACTGCCTTATAGAGTTTGAGTAATAAAATATGGATGACTGAAGAAATATTAAAGTTGATTGTCAAAAGAAAACAAGAATATAACGAGATACATAAATAAATAAGAAATAATTGTGTGAAGGCAAAAGCAAGTTAGCTGAGCAAGCAGTGCACTGAAATTGAATTAATGCTAGCCTATTAATGATAAACAAGATATGCGCAGACAAATCAGTGACCTCTCAGGAAGAAAAAAATAAGAAGAAATACAGGGTGTTTAAAAACAAAACGAAAAAAAAATATCAGGAAAGATATTATAGGAAGAAGATGCTATAATGAACAGGTGGAATGTGTATATAAGAGAATGTGATGGAGAAAGGAAAGAATTAACAGAAGGAAGTAACATAGAAGGTTCTATTCTAAAAGAAGAAATCGCTGATGCTATGAAGACTATAAAGAAAAGAAAAGCAGCTGGGCCAGATGGAATCACAATAGAAGAATTAGAAGTAATGGGAGAATCTGGAGTAGATATATCAATAAAAATGTTGAGTGGTTTATACATCAATGGATATCTACCAAACGGTATTCTGAAATATGTACTTATAGCTATATCAAAGCGTCCAGGAGCAATTGAATGCGAATATTTTCGTACGATTAACTTCATAAACCATGTCACTAAGCTTCTACTCAAAATTTTAATGAGAAGAATAGGAAAGAAAATAAAAATGGAAATTGGTGAAGAACAGTATTGATTTATGGAAGATAAGGGTACAAACATTGCAAAATATACATCACGGATAATATTAGAACGATCAATAGAGACGTGTATACGTATATTTGTGTTTCATAGATTATACCAAATCATTAAGCATGTTGAAATGACTAAAATGTTGGGTGATATTAACACTGATGGGAATTATCTCAGAATAATTAAAATAAGTATTTACTGGAACCAAGTAGAAGAAATTAAAATGGGAAATAAAGACGTACTTTATAAACAAATAAGGCTGGGAGTACGACGGGGATGTGTTTTGTCATCGGATCTCTTCTTCCTCTATAGCGAAGTAATAATGAGAGAGATCAAAGAGAAGCCAGGAAAATTATTCGGAGGTTATAATATAAACATTATACGCTATGCAGACGACACAGTATTGATCGGGGGTAAAGCGAAAGATCTACAACAATTGTTGAACATTGTAGTAAGGGATAGTGCAAAGAAATGACTCTCCTTGAACATGAATAAAACAGTAACAATGGTTATATCAAAGAAAAAGGTGACACCCAAATGTAAAGTAGAGATATAAGGGGAAATTCTTCACCAATTGAATATTTTTAAATATCTAGGGGCATTTATAACATCAGATGGAAGATGCACAACACAGATTCAAAGCAGAATAGGACAAGCATTTAAGAAAATGTAGAGTATCTTATGCTATAAGTCACTATCATTGAATGTAAGGAAGAAAATGCTGAAATAATATATAGAACCTGTTTTGTTGTATGGCTGTGAATCTTGTAATGTAAATGAACAAATTAGGAAGAGATTGGAAGCAACAGAGATGTGGTTCCTTAGACGAATGTTGCAAATGATGTGGTTCCTTAGACGAATGTTGCAAATTTCTTGGACTGCCAAAGTAACTACCAACGACTGCATGAAAGAGGCTAATCAAACTAAAACATAATATACAACAATAAGAAAGAAGCAAAAAGCTTTTTGTTCATGTGATGAGAAGAGAGGCATTTGAGAATATCGTGACAACTGGAAAAATAGAGGGGAAGAGAGGCAGACCAAGTAAACTGATGGTGTGTGGATTGCGACGGTGGCATTTAGGATTATCAACAGCGGAGTTGATCCAGGAAACCAAAGACAGAGATCTAAGGAGAGTCATGAACACCTACACCAGTCGGCATATCACTTGATTATGATGATAGAGTATGAAGTTATACTACCATTAAAAAGTATGTTGTTATGCTGCCATATGTAGAGAGGTTATAGTGCAGTTATTGAGAGTGAAGTTATACCCTGACTTTAATGTGTGTAGTTATATTGTAGTTATATGCTTGAAAGTTACACTGCCGATAAAAGGGTGAAAGTTATACTTCTGTTTTAGAGATTGGCACTTGAATACAGAAAGCAAACAACATCAATTTTCAATCAGTACCAATCCTTAAACACCCAAATAGCAACACGCATACAAAACAAAACCTTATAGAGCTCATAGGTGCCTAATTCGTCCCCTGGTCTTTCCTGGCATCTCTGTGTTATTCACTGTCTCTCTTCTCATTATATGGCAAAGAATATCATCTGTTTCCTTCTTACATTGGTATACAATTGTCAACATTCATTGGCATCTTCCAGACACTTGTAGTCCTTAATCTATTCTGGCAGTCAAAGTATTCACAAGATATGTTTTAGAATTCAATTCTCTGCTGCGTCGATGCTTTTCCCAATGTGTTCATTCGCAGTCCAAGAATCACTGCTATACAGCAGAAAAGGTTTCGTATAATATCGCAGTAATCTTTTTCTGACATTTTTTAATTAACTTATTAAATATAATGGAATGATAATTTGTCTTATTCAAACTTCCGTAACTGACATGAACTTATAAATCAAACTATAGTTAACATATCAATACAGCAGTTTTCCTTTTAGAGCGCCAGTTAATTTGACTATATAATACACTATATCTGCTGCCATATTAACAACTTTTAATTCATAACCGAGACACACCCCTACTTCCCATTTTCAGCATCCCTTTTTGTTTGGTCCAAACATAATTTTGTTTGGCACCGAATCTGTTTAAAAAAAACGTGAAAATGAAATTGTAACTTAAATAGATAATTTAACTGATGTAATCTTGAAACATATATTAGTATCATGATAAATAAAGATAATTAATGAACCATTGTAATCGTATATGTTAGCTGCATGTCTTTTACAGGACACACCATTCATCCCCAGCATGTCTTGGCTGTTCGTGAATCCTGGGCTAGTTTACGTTCAGTTGTTTGCCATTGCTTTCTGAACGAGAAGTCAAGGAGTATTAGCATATAAATAATTTAAAAAAAAACAATTACAGACCGTACACTTCCAGCGTGTTTGAACCAAAGCCGTATCTGCTGAGACACCTGAACTCTGTTTCGTTGATCCTGGCATTGTTGATAATGAGATGGGATGTGAAGCCATCTGAACTGTTCTCAACCTCCCCACGAAACTGCTGTGGTATATGGTCCACGCAGATGTTCTGGCCGAAGGTACAACTTGTCACATTGATAAAGTCGCGTCCAGCTCGCACTTGCCACGTTGTGTTTAGCTCATACTTTTGGAATTCACAGCCAATGTTGGTTTTACTCCCCTTTTCTACTAAAAAATTCCAACCTGAATAGTGAAAAACAAAGACAAATTCAGTATCATAAACCTGCTCATGTTGAAAGAAGTAAACAAGTTGGTGCGTGGAAGATACAGCCGCATGAGACGATTTGAACATGCTCCTGTCTGGTTCGAGAAGAGTATTTAGAAATTAGAATGTTCAACAAGGAAACATTGCTGCACCATCACTTTCTAGTTTGACGAGAAACGTGTAACGCATTCAGATTCTCAAGGATTTTAGGTGTATTTAAAGCAGAGTAGAGAGGAAGAGCAAAAGTGAAGTAAGTCAACAGAATATCTAGTGAGGAGAGCAAAAGTGACGTCAGTCCGGAGAAGATCTAGTGAGGAGAGCAAAAGTGAAGGCAGGCCAGAGAAGATCTAGTGAGGAGAGCAAAAGTGAAGGCAGGCCAGAGAAGATCTAGTGAGAAGAGCAAAAGTGAAGGCAGGCCAGAGAAGATCTAGTGAGGAGAGCAAAAGTGAAGTCAGTCCAGAGAAGATCTAGTGAGGAGAGCAAAAGTGAAGGCAGGCCAGAGAAGACCTAGTGAGGAGAATAAAAGTGAAGGCAGGCCAGAGAAGATCTAGTTAGGAGAGCAAAAGTGAAGGCAGGCCAGAGAAGATCTAGTGTGGAGAGCAAAAGTGAAGGCAGGCCAGAGAAGATCTAGTGAGGAGAGCAAAGTGAAGTCAGTCCAGAGAAGATCTAGTGAGGAGAGCAAAAGTGAACGCAGGCCAGAGAAGATCTAGTGAGGAGAGCAAAAGTGAAGTCAGTCCAGAGAAGATCTAGTGAGGAGAGCAAAAGTGAAGTCAATCCAGAGAAGATCTAGTGAGGAGAGCAAAAGTGAAGTCAGTCCATAGAAGATCTAATGAGGAGAGCGAAAGTGAAGGCAGGCCAGAGAAGATCTAGTGAGGAGAGCGAAAGTGAAGGCAGGCCAGAGAAGATCTAGTGAGGAGAGCAAAAATGACGTCAGTCCAGAGAAGATCTAGTGAGGAGAGCAAAAGTGAAGGCAGGCCAGAGAAGATCTAGTGAGGAGAGCAAAAGTGAAGTCAGTCCATAGAAGATCTAGTGAGGAGAGCGAAAGTGAAGGCAGGCCAGAGAAGATCTAGTGAGGAGAGCGAACGTGAAGGCAGGCCAGAGAAGATCTAGTGAGGAGAGCAAATGTGACGTCAGTCCAGAGAAAATCAAGCGAGGAGAGCAGCAGTGAAGGCAGGCCAGAGCAGTGCAAGAGAGGTGAGCAAGGGTGAAAGGAGGTTAGAGCAGAGCAAAAGAGGTGTGCAAAAGTGAAGGTAGGTCAGAAAAGAGCAAAGATGTGAGCAAAAGGGAAGGCAGGTCAGAGCAAGAGGAGAGCAATACAAGAGAGTTGAGCAAACGTGAAGGCAGGTCAGAGCAGAACAAGTGAGGTTAAAAAAAGTGAAGGCAGGTCTGAGCAGAAGAAGAGAGGTTAACAAAAGTGAAGACAGGTCAGAGCAAGAGGAGAGCAAAACAAGAGAGTTGAGCAAAGTGAAGGCAGGTCAGAGCAGAAGAAGAGAGGTGAGAAAAAGTGAAGCAAGTCAGAGCAGAACAAGAGAGGTTTAAAATAAAAAGTGAATATATATATATATATATATATATATATATATATATATATATATATATATATATATATATAATATATATATATATATATATATATATAATATATTCTTTCCCTCCATCTGCATAAATCCATATCAAAAGCATTAGCTGCAGCCTTACAAAGGTAGGAATATTGTGAGACAGAAATGTGTCGCCACAATTGACACATATACATGAGGGATGAAGCTGGTGATTTTTAAGAAGCAAAATTAAATATCAACGATTGTATCAACAAGGTGGCAACAATCTCGGAATGGATAATCATCAATGGATTGGCATTAATAACTGTATCGACGGATCAAGGCAATGTATGAATACTAAAGAGATTAAGATTTGTAGCAAACTTAGAATACGAATTTTAACGTGCTGCTGTGGGGATTATACATCTTAAGAACGGCGAATATAATTACTAATAAACTAGAAAAAAGTCATTAACTGATATGCGTGCAGAATATGACTAAAATAGTATGACATATTAACTTATGTGCGGTTAGGGAGAGAACTATTGAGATTCCACCACAGAGATGTGGTGCTGGGTAGGAACCACATTGGAACCACCTGATAATAGTGTTCACAGAAAGTGCTTTCGCTGGAACACACGGGAAAAACACAACAGTGTGAGAACTATAAACACAGAAACGAATTAGAGACCCCAGAAAATTATAATATGATACCTGGGTGGAGTTGCAAGGGATAGTACACATTTTAACGTGGCGTAAGTTGTGGGAATATGCTTCAATGTGAAATAAACGGCAGCAGAAGGAGAGAGCAATGGTGAAAATCGAGGTCTAGAATACGCGGCAAAGGGGCGAAAATATTCACAATAACATTGGCAGTAGAAGTCATCATTGCAGCGAACATTTAACAATGTCTAATGAGTAAGATGTATACTCTCGTGAGTAACGTGACGACGGCGAGAATCGGTAGCGGTTCAAACCGCGTCGGTAACTTACGAACGAACGAACTTTATTTTAAAAGGGTAACAAATTGGGCACGCAGGCCTGTCATACATTCGGCCCTTTCAATCATTCATCTTTCATTTATCAAATGTGCATGTTACATTTACATAGGGGGAAAAACATTGTCAAATGGATTTTGTAAGCATAAACAATGCATATTACGCATGATACATTCACACGGAGAAAAAAAAAACATTGTCAAATGAAAGTTGTAAACATAAATAGTGCATATTGCAATCAACCCCCATCCACCCTCACATCCCGCAGCCACTATCACATCCCACAACCACCCACACATCCCACAGCCACCCACCACACCCTCCCCCACCCACCCACACATACCTCCACGCACTCACACAGACAAAGGCAAACAAACATGCCGCCACCCACCCACTGATCCCCCATCCACACACATTTCCTCACACCCATCCCATAACCGACATGTACACACAAACCCACATATTCTACACTACCCGCCCTAACACCCGGAACCACCCAATAATACACACATCACAAAACCACACACAAATACCCCCGCCGACCCACACATCCCGCACCTATCCACACATACATGCCGCACACTCACAATTTTCCCCACCCACAAATACACACATCAGCCAACCTACACCCACTCAATATTCCCCATCTCTCAACTACACATCCCCCACCTATAAACACATCCCCACCCATGAACACATCTCCCCTACACACATCCCCACCCATAAACACATCTCCCCATCTGCCCAAACATATCCCCCACCCATAAACACCAAAAAACACACACCTTCTACCCACACACATCCCACCACCCACATATACCCCACCCACACACATCCGCCACTCACACACATCTTCACACAAACACACACCTCCCCCATCCATACACACATTACCAACTCACGTACTCATCCATCAACCACTCACACCCACACATCACCCACCCATCAACACATGCATCTCTCACCTACCCTCCCACCCAAACACACCTCAAGCACCAAGCCAAACACACATCCCCCATCCTTACATACATCATTCAATCACCTGCACATCCCAGACATCTCCCACCTTTCACACATCCCCCTCCAACACAAAACTTCACCCATAAACACATTCATCCAACACATACACATCCCCCACATGCATTCCCCATACACATCCCCACCCACACATCTCCCCACCCACTCACACATCCTTCACCTACAAACATCCTCACCACCCACACATACATCCTCCACCCACTCACATTTACCCCATCGACACTCACACACTCCCACCCACACAGACATATACCATTTACAGACTCCCCCCCACACTCATCCCCACACCCATTACAACACCCATCCCCCAACCCACACGATCTCCTACACACCATTCACCCACCAAAATACACATTCCCTAGACCACAAACCCACAACTCCCACCAACACCCACATACTTCCCAACCATCCTCCCAAATATCCCCCCCCCCACACACACACACATATCCCTCACGCACACATACATCCACCACCGACTACACATCCCTTCACACATCCACATATCACCCATTATAACCCATACACATCCCCCACACATAACCCCTCCACACATACATTCCCCACACCCCCACACACACACATATCCCTCACATACACACGCATACACACATCCTCACATCTAGACACATACATGATGCCTCACATGATCACTGAAACTATTAAGAACAAACTCCAACACTTTACACACAGTTGAGACACTGACGATTGTCGTGAGAATTGTACATATACATTGTGTAGCGTAAAAATTAATGATGCATTTCAACTCTCTCTCTCTCTCTCTCTCTCTCTCTCTCTCTCCTCTCTCCTCTCTCTTGTCTCTCTCTCTCTCTCTCTCTTTCTCTCTCTCTCACTCTCTCCCTCTCTCTCTCTTACTCTCTCTCTCTCTCCTCTCTCGTCTCTCTTCATCTCTCTCTCTCTCTCTCCTCTCTTCCACTCACTAACTCTCTCACTCACATCACAGTTAAGTTATATTATACATGATAAAATCAAGTGGCATACAAAATGATAATATGGAAGATGAGAATTTAAAAAAAAATGGAATGGCATGTTACAGGACAATTAAGTGGCATACAAAATGATACCTCGTAATATGAAAGATGAGAATACATAAAAAATATGGAAGAGCATGTTACATGACATGCGTGGGCTCATCTCTCTCTCTCTCTCTCTCTCTCTCTCTCTCTCTCTCTCTCTCTCTCTCTCTCTTTACATACACACACTCTCACACTCATTCACTCTGTCTCTCTCACTCACACTCACTAACTCTCTCACTTACTCTACAGTAATTTACATGAATTCATTTTATGCATGTTAAAATCAAGTGCATTCAAAATGATAATATGAAAATGAGAATACATAAAACATATGGAATAGCATGTTAGATGACATGCGTGCGCTCAACTCTCTCTCTCTCTCTCTCTCTCTCTCTCTCTCTCTCTCTCTCCCTTCTCTCTCACACGCATGTACACACACACCCACATACAACATAAACACGCAAATACACACATATACCCACGCACATACACACACCTACACACATCCACATACTTACGCACACGTACTCACATAACATAGAGGTTATGGGGTATGTGAGCCGGTCGCTCAGAAAGCAGTGGCAAACTACTGAGCGTAATCATGCCAAGAAATCAACAATCAGCTCAAAGATGTTGATGGTGGCAGCGATGTCCTGTAAAACATTAAAGGATATGCAAACATTTTTTTATGAGTAAGATTAGCATACTGTACTGAGTGGCACAGTAGGGTTTACTATTCGTTCATTAGACATATGTAGATACAAATGATACTTACACTGGCTGGTAGTCAGTAACGCAAACAGAGGCCAGAGTTTGCACCAAATTAAGAAACATGCCATATTTTACAGAGTTGATTGTCAAGTTGTACCCGATATCGAAGAATTAAATAGCAGACTACAATGTGTGTTAGAGAGCTTAAATATAATTTACATAAGCAGAAGTAAGTTCTTGAATTTTAATGATTATTGGGAAACCCTTTCGCTGGGATAACTTCCCGTTTCATTTCAGCGTAACGTCTGTGGCAGAATGCCCACAAAAGTGTCTGGCGTGTATATATTTATATTTATACCCACACCCCTTTTCTGCGTAACCGAGTGTGCTAGTCCGTGCTTTCCTTGCATGCATACCTACCCCTTTTCTACGTGAACCAAGTACGCTGGTCTGCACAGTCCTTATACACACGCCTACCCTATTCGGCGTAACAGAGTGTGCCGATATGTGATAATTATAAACGCACTTGCCTTTCAGAACCATAATTAGCTGGTCGGTGCGACCTTACATGCATCTCTGATCTTTAATATCCACCGGTGGGCGTCAGTCTATGCAATCCATACTGTTGGGCTCGTAACTCTATAAACAGGGTTTGAACCTTGGCTTAATTAACAGATAAGTTATCAGTTGGGGTATCGTCATTGTACTCCGGACAGGTCCATAGGTACTCTGATATCCCCCCCCCCCCCCCCCCCCCGAACATATGCATCAGAGTCCGGTGGTTAACAGTGCCAGTTCTTTGTTGGTTGACGTGGCCCCTCGTTTTCCCGATGTACCTCTCGCGTCTGGCCGTGCCAAGTCTTACTCCCAAGTCTCTCATCCTGGACAACGATGTGGATTCACTGACGTCAACGTCCTCTGTTCGCGACATCTCTTTAAGGATGTTAATAACATCGGTGCTATCCATGGGCTGACCACCTGCAAGGGATGCAGAGCCAGCCAGTGTATCAGCGCGTTCATTTCCCTCGACTCCCGTATGTACCGGGACGAAGATGAAGGAGATTTTACGGACAACGGACTTCCGCAGCGAATTAGTCCAATGTCTACGTACAGATCCAGCATCGACCTTCCGAACCAGATCATTGAATCACTTAGTACACACACGTTGGTATAATGCTGTGATTCCAGCCATATGAAAGCCTGTGTTACTGCCATCACTTCCATCGTCATGCTGCTCGTGGTCTTGAGATGGGCACCGCTGAACGGGCTGTAAATGACCACGCACTTCTCTGCTGCTTTACACCAGATCCCTCTGTATAAATGAGCACTTCGGGGTTATCTGAATGTTTATTGATGGTCGCGGTGACATCTGCATTGACAGCGGCAGGGTTCTGTTCTCCGGACTGTCTGTCAAGTGTAATAATGCAGGAGATGGTCACTTAAAAGCTGGAAGTACAGGTATCCATTCCTTGCCGGGGTTGATACTGGTAGGACGGCAGACCTGTCTGATGACATCTTCCGCCCGACCCATCCATGATTTGCCCCTCTTTAGCCTGTCGCCATTTTATCTGAATATATCCTCAAGCAGAGGGTGCTGTTCATCTGCACTTATTTTTTAGTATGAACGAGCTCTCCAGATCTTGATCCTGTGGTTGATTTTCGGGAAGTCAAGGAGGTATCTCATTGCTACACAGCTGGTGTCTCTCGTGCAACCCAAAATGATGCGCATGGCTTCGTTTTGTATATTTTCAAGTCTTCCAATCTGTGTAGCCGGCTCCGTGGCTAAAGGCATGCGAACGCGGTTCGTGAGCCGGGTACCAGGCGTTCGAATCTCAGCTGCGACCGATTTGTGCAGCAGACCGTGTCGCGTTGTGTTATAACGTGCTGGTATGGGAGGCGGTCGTTCAGAAAGCAATGGCAAACTACTGAACGTAACACTTGCCTAGTACATCAATAGCAGCTGAGAAATGCTGGTGTTGACTGTAAGGGATACGCAGCAAAACAAACAAAAACAAAAAAAACATCTGTGTACGGCTGACAGTGAGGATGGCCTGGGCATACTAGATTGGTGAAAATACCAGTCCTTGGAATAGAAGCTTTAACAGTCTTTGCTTAATATTCGCAATTGCCATGACTCTCATTGTTGACAAACCTTTTTGACCTTTCGTTATGACATAATCAACATGATCAAACCTCACGCCAAGATATGAACATCGACTGGGTTCTGCTTAAAATACTCCCATCCATTCTCACTGCCGGCAGGACTGTTTTCACAATACGGTTGTTCAGAGAGAACCATGTAACCGATGCCTTGTCAGGATACACAAGAATATCGTCAGCACATGACAGAGTCCTACCACTCCCGTCCAACTGTTGTTCAATGATCGGCACCGTATACACGTTGAATAGTACTGATGACAGTGGTGAACCCTGCAGCAATCCAGGACATATCATTGTCGGCTCAGAAGACCAACTCCCACATCTTAGCACCACCTTCTTCTGGAACAGGACTGCAGCTATCCATCGTATAAGGTGAGGGAACACTTTCAGTCTGAGAAGGGTTTGCATCAAGTGCTCGAAGGATACTTTATTGTATGCGTCCTCTACGTCTGTAGGGGCCCCACATGTCTCTTCTCTGATCTGAAAACCTTCGTAAACATCTAGAGCAAAGACCGCCGCATTAAGCCATGACTCCGTGTTACGTCTGTATTCTGCAAGTGTGGGCGGGAAACGGCCGAGTTGTTCCAAGTCACGAGCAAGTCTGTGTGCTACAATTTTCTCCAGTAACTTGCCAGCAGTGTTCTGCATCGTAATGATTCTGTAGCTGCATATCTTGGAATGGTGTTTGTTAGGTTTTGCCAGTGGTAACAAGCAGCTGTGCAGCCATTCCTCCTTGACCAAACATGGTGGGCGACACCAGGGCCAATTCAATGACACTGTCAGAATCGCCTGGTCCAGTGGCCATTCTAGTGACCTTCCCATCATTCAGACAGACTAGGGCAGCAAATACTAGGGTATCATCCTGATCTTCTCCTTAACTATTGGTGATGTTATTCCCCCATTGACTGCCTCTGGCATTGAAGTCCCCGCAGTAGACTATATGCCTTTCCTCCATAGCGAACAATCTCTGCCACTATCGAACATCGACCTTCCCGTTACACGCATAAACGTTCATTATTACAAGCTGCACTGGTGTCATTATTCTTATTGCCTGCACTTGCAGGGCATCACAGTTCCAGGCAGACATATCGACCTCATTCGCCTGTATGTTTTCGTGGACCAGAATGGCCTGGCCGATTTGCCGCCTGTTATAGAAGCCCTGAAATACCGTGAAATTGGCTGCTCCGTGGAAAAGCTGTGTTTCTTGTAAAACTGCCATGTAGCAATATAAGGCTTACAGCATTAAGCTTGCAGGTTGACAGAAGGTCTACGGTAAAAGACCAATAAAGGGAAAAGTGAGAACAATCCACGCAACAACATGTAACTGACACTCTCTGATAAAGCGTGTAAAGGTAGATCGGGCACATGGTGATAATGAATAGCACTAAGGGAAACTATTTAAGAAAGTTGCGTTTCACGTGACCGGAACAGGTTAGTTCACGTGAAAAGGAACAACTAAAGTTAGTTAGGTCTGGAGTGGTGACAAGAAAGAACGTGTGGACGTTTTTCTGTGGTAATGATATGGTTTCCGAACGTAAGTGTGAAAGCCTTATTAAATTGTGATAAGGACCAGCAGATTGTGTAAAGGCTTATGAAAGCGCAGAGTGATTTGAGCCATTGGCCATCGCTCGTACAACAAGCTCCTGCGTCAAATTTTGGTATCAATCCTGCACCGCACGAGAAATGTTTGGAGCTGAACACAGCACGCTAACTCAATGCGTCGTTCGCCAGCCACCAAGAAGTAAGCAAGTGAGTAGTTTGTAGATATACAGTATTATGAGGTATCAGGTCTCAATGAATGACAGTCTGCAGTAACGATTGTATCACCTGAAAATGGTCGAGCTGTAATCCGAGACTGCATTTGTGATATTATTAATAATTATTTGTGAAACCAATTGCCCTCCCAGCAACATGGGAAGTGGTGGTTACGTCTCGTGATACAACTGTGTGTAATAAAGTAAGGTGAACAACGACGACTGGAGTTACTTAACTTCTTTTGTACCTCTGTGATTCTGCTTCGCTATCTACACAGAAGAGCGACTCAAGAATTATACATAAAACCCCAGTAGAGATGTGGCAAAAACCACAATGTCGTTTCCGTATAGTAGTTTTTCAAGAATGGGTCGGCGTTGATTAAGTGATGCACAATTCCAGTGCCGTACTCGAACTTGTCTAAAACCCAACCTGTCACATTTTAACAGCGTTTTGCGGGCCCCGGCTCATTTACCTCGCTGTGTCCATGCCGGGCGTTGTCTGGTCGTCATGTTGGGCTTAACTATCGCCAACGGGCGCTGATGATACGCTGCAGGGAGTCCGAACGCGAGTGCACGAACTCTGGCTCAGGGTCCGAACTCCATTTTACCTCAAATATACACTTAATCCACAAACATTTCGGAAATAACACGTTCCGTTTTACGGGACGAAGAAATGTCCCGCCATCTTGCTCCAAGTTGGTCAGTTATAGCTTT
>JACEFZ010017002.1:180000-212500 GCA_014155875.1 Cepaea nemoralis | reverse complement strand
ACATCTACAGCTCACAGTGTCGCAGTAAGCACTGAACTCAGAAGCCGGGTGACCGAACCATGTATTACAAGACCAACGTGGAACAATGAAATCGATCCTCTTGCCTCTACACCCCCACCTCCCTCCCCTCAAACCTATCCCGTCCACACGCTCTGTTTTTCTTAGAAACACCGCAATTTTGAATTCATGTTTGTCTACAACGTGGTTCGCGCCTGTATAATGTCTCTTTTATACTTCATATCTTGGGGGAAACATGACCAATCTAGGCATAGTCGCAGTCATGCACTGTAACAAGAACTATTCTAGTAGGCCTTCAAGTCGATGTGAAGTCCCTGCACAATCCTATCGATGTTTGGCCTTTGTGAGGAGACGACGATCTCTACAATACAGTCCCCTTGAAAATGGCACTTTGGTAAACGTACACGCACGCGCATACACGCACACTCGCACATATGCACACACACACACATATCACATGGCATTTGAATTTGTAGTGTGCAAAGAAATTATAGAGTGATAAATTATATCAGTTAGTGCACGGGGGTATACCATAAACACACTCTGTTGAAATTATAGGAGTTCATAAACATGCATCAAGTATGTCTAATGTTGGGGAGGACACACATGTCTCAATATCAAAACTCATACAATACGTTAAGCAAGTAAAGGACTTTAAGTATTTCTACGGGTCGTCTTGGGAGCTATGGAACTCGTGCTTTGTGCGATGCTTTCGGAAATATCCCAAGCCAGATGGGTTAATCCAGTACAAAGAAGTCGATCTTACGTCTTTATACCGTCTTATGTAAGTATCGATCTAATACTGTCCTGCATACGTTAACATGCTTTTCGATAATGGTTGCATCTTTTTCGACATTCACTTCTCCCACATTGGATTAATGTTATATGTGTCAAATGCCATTTATTTCGCTTTACTTCAGGTCTCATACATTCATTTCTAAGAAGTTATTGTTCCATGGGCTCATGTCTTGTCTATTTCATATCTTACCATCGGTGCTCAAGGTGGAGCATTCAACTTGTATATGTAAGCACTGTAATGTCATCGAATAAGAGTTGACTAGAGATGTACAACGGTGGTTTTCCTTTATCATCCACCATGTATCTACGGGTTAAATCAGTTAGCCTTTACATAAATTGACGAAGTCTCTAAAGCATCAGTGGGAGAAGTTACGTGTGGCACCTCTTACCCACCGGTGACAATGACTCATATTTCTGAGGTATTTTATAGACAGAAGCTCCACCAACTCATTGACCACCAGCTGTGTTAGTATACTGCAGCGTATTTATCATATTCGCAGCTAAACTCTAAATCTAGTGTACACTCCAGTATCCACCACCCTTTAGAACCGAATAGTAAAAGAGCAGTCCCCTACAATAAGTCTGGGACCACTAATACGACGCTATTGGACAAATGGTAATGGACAGGCGTCTAGATTAGGAACTGATTTGCACACATGTAAGTCAACACAAACAGATAGAACGAAAAATCAGATAACTAAGATGCACAGAGAAAGCTACGTCATGAAGTCGTGTTGTTTGACAACGCCATTGTTGCAAGGACACACTTCAGCTTTACACTTCGACACGAACAGACGTTTCACCTCAGAACTACCATTAGGGAACACTTCAGAGCTACACTTCAACATTCTTCGTTCACCAACACGTACTAGCTTAGCCAGACGACAACACGTAAGCTTATTCACTCCTACTCATTAACAGAACGCCGTCAACATAATGTTCTAGGCATTTTAATCCTGCTATCATGCTTCGAACGCCGACCGTACCTGCCGGGAAAATGCTGGGAGTCTGACCAGCAGTAGGTGATAGCACCGGACGCCAATCACACGCAAAGGGGATACATGCTTACAACATGGACACAATAAGGTGGCGTGAGAGTAAGTCGGGAATTGTCTGTGGCAGGTGTCCATTGCACCAGTTTGATAATTTGTAACGCCTAGGCGGCTGACTGGTGGTGTACTTCTATACCGTAGTAAACACGGCGTCCTGAAGTAATAAAGCTCATTTACTCATCGTTCTACTGCGTGATCCTGAGTTGCTGTTCCTACTTTTGATGATGTTGTTCGTTGACAAGACGAGGTTGACGCATGGTGCCACCCCGCAGATCTTAGTTGTTGTTCTAGTGACCCTTAAGGTCGTCATGCCTTAGAAGATAAACGAGTCGACCATATCCTGAGAATGAAAGAGCATATGTATATATATATCCAGCTTTCATCCATACAACTTAATTCCTGACAATGTCCTCTATGTTTATGCCTCCTTCCTAATTTAAAGCAATAGGCGTATTTTCCGAACAAGAAATGAAATGCAGTATTTCTGTAGTCACCACTAGTATTGATTTCTCTATTGATTATAGTACAACGAATCATTTTTCCACAGTCATTGATCTTTGATGAATGGCAAATAATCAACTGTAATGCACTTTTCGATCATCAGCGATGTGATAATTGGTTGAGTCACAGAAGTAGGTTCTTCTCGATTCTGCACATAAATAATAATAAACAGTTTATTATAATGTTTGGGACACAAATAGAAAAAAAGGGGTGGGGGTGGTGAACATATATTAGAAAACTTTTCAACAGTGATAACACTTTTTATTTGTTATAGTTATTATAAAACAACAGCATCATGACAATAAAACAGCAATAGGAACAAAACAAAAGCACTGCGAATACAAGAAACGCAGCAACACAAACACTAATAAAATGGCAGCACAAATAATAACAAAAACAAAAGCAAAAACAATAGCAACAACAGCAAGCAGCATAAATAACAACAAATTCAACAATACAAAAATAGAAAAGCAGTGCACATAATTACAAACAACAGCGGCACAAGCATAGCAGGTATTGTTACCAAGTGTGTATCCTCGACTGCCGTTGATGTTCTCCGTATCAGTATCAATTTGGAGTACCTCACCCCCTCACCCCCCCCCCCCCAACCCGGCATGACGTGGACCCCGTCGATTAACAAATAATTAATTTGAGATGCAACTCACGTCACTCCATCAATTTATTGACCCAGCAGATATAAAGTCATGCCATTTCACAACAGTTGCTTAGATGGACGGCGTCCGCCTTTAACTGCAGTGGGCATGATTACATTCAGGATGTGGTTTGTAATGGGTTCTTACACATAAGGACAAGAATGGTGCTCTCTGCCTGTCCCTATGGTAATGGATCGTTCGTCTAAACTTCTAAAAAAAAAAAACAAAGTGGCAAAAACCTCACTTGACATAAGTGCACGGTAAAATTATCTCGGTAGTCGAAAGTCGAATAAAAGCAGGTCGAAAAGGCCGCTGCCCAGACAAAATCAATAAATTGTGAACCCATCAAGTAAAGAGTATCTATGACATGTGTGATTCTGGTGTAGTCATGTTTGGATCTCTGCCGGTGCTGTCGAGTTTGTGCACTGTGAGATTTATGGCATGATTTACATTAATAGGATATCCGTGTGCCACAGCATATTTACAAAAACATAACACAAAAAGACGAAAGATTAGTACATGCCAGTATCTTTTATGTACACCCGGGACTTGCCCATTGGTTTCGTGCGAATGCTCTCTTCCTCAACACATATACTGATACTGACCTTTTATGTATCTAAACAATGTTGCGTCATCCGTTATTAACATTTGTGTACGTTCATTGAGAGTGTTAAGCAGTAAGACAAGAATCTATGATAACATCAACTTTGTCTATTAGCTTTACTTTATAGTTCCTACTTTCGTGTATCTGTGACTTTTCACAACAAAAGCAAGTGGTTAGAAGAAGAAAAAGAAGCAGACAATAAATATTAGTAAAATAAGTCTGTCGCTGAAATGATGTCTAACCGTCTTCTTACAATCTATTGTAGTGGAGTTGTGATCAAGTCTATCCACAGCCCTTTGTTTCATGTACTTGAGCTTGTTTATGATGCTGATGTTATTAAGAGGCGGTGATATCAGATTGTCAAACACCTTCCCTCTTATCCCCCCCCCCCCTTTTTTTCCCCCTCTCTTTTCCTGAAACTTTGCCGGTGTGACGACATACTTCAGCTTGCACCTTCTCATGACAAATCCATATAATGTGGATTGACTCTTCCAAGTCAGTTGTCATTGTGACTTAACTTCTATCAAGACACTTTCATTACCCTTTCTATCCGACCACGACGTTCTCACCATTCTTCTATAAAATCATATCTCGACAGCTTCTATTTAATCCCTCACTTGCTTGTTAATTGTCCTTGATTCTCATTTGTATGTCAGGACTAGATCAATATACCTCTTAAGAACTATTTTCTCCACGTTTATGTAAAAAAAAAAAAGATAAATTGCAGAGAATAGCCTTCATCATGTGATATCCTTGTGTTTGGTTTATTCTTCATTTAACTTCATAGTTGTAGTTATTAAAGTACAAACATACTTAAATATATTGACTTGTTTCAGATTTGTTTAATTCACTCTGATGCATTTCGTTGAACATGTTTTGTTCGTAATTACCATTTCCGTTTTTCTGCAACTCAAAATAAGACCTTTGTTTTGATGTTCATTTGCAGTTATATCTATCAATTAGTTATTTAGACAGTTATAACATATTTAACAAGTAAAATGTTGCATATCCTTTGAAGGATGTTGAGAACAGCCCAGATTGATGTTGTTTCAAGAATCAAATACACTGAAGCACATTAAAAACTCACCACCTGTAGAATCCAGGAAGAGGGTGTTGTAGCGTAACGTATACTATTAGATTTTGAATAACGAAGACACAAACAATAGATTGCACGATTTATTGCCTGGCATATTTCGCTGCATCTCGTCAGGTACATACTGCAGAACTCACACAACTTACGTGAAATTAACTAGATAAATCCTTCAAGTTGAAATATACACAATTTCGCACAGTAATGTCGATTGTCTACCACGGTAATTTTAAGCTGACTAACATGTCTTTCTGTTTACACAATTCTGGCTTGCGTTGATAGATCATAATTGCTTCTGCAAATTTTAACAAGCGAGTATTCTGTGTTCTAAACAACACGCGAAATGCAGTCTCTCTGGACACAACATGGCGACTGGCAACAATGTGCTTGCCGATTGAAGACGCCGGGAGCTTCCGGTGTGTCGGCTCCTCGTGGCTATCATCTCCTGTGTGTTGTATCTTGTTGACCCATTGAGGTATGTGTTCTAACACCCGTTTGTTAAGCTGTCTCTCCGTTCGGCCAATGTAAACGGCCTGGCATCTACATGTGAATTGGTAAATACAATTGTTTGTGGCGTACAGAGGAACAGGCTCTTTGACTGTTGGTGTAGGAATGGGTACGGTTTTACATCTAATGACTGGAGTTGCCGCACAGAATGTTTGACCTACTGCTGTAGTAAGCCGGTCTTGTAGACGTTGCATTACGTCATCCCCTCGAAAGGTTAGCTGGATGAATACCTTGAGTTTAGGGACTGTAGTTACGTCTGCTTTGGGTTTGGGCTGTTGGCAATGGCGCTTTATAAATCCTGTGGAGTACCCATTCAGGTTTAAGACATTCTTCAGAGTTTCAAATTCCTCTGTCAGTGTGTCCTGGGTGCATATCTTTCTAGCACGGTCAAACAAGGTCCGTACTAAGCCCCGTTTGTACTGGACAGGTGTGAAGCTCTGAAAATTTAGGTATTGGCCAGTCCATGTTTCTTTGCGATACACCGATCTTTGAATTGTGCCGTCTGCTCTACGTCTCATTAGAATATCTAGGAACGGTAACGCTTCGTTGTGTTCGTGTTCCATAGATAGAGAGATGTTTTTATGCGTCTTGTTCATTGTGGCCTGAAACGATGTTGCTTGTAGCTCGTCTGTGGTGATGATTAGTATATCGTCCACATAACGCCGGTAAAAGGCCAAGTTGTTGATGTCTGAGGATCTCTTTTCTTCTAAGTGTGCCATGAAGATGTCCGCTAGAATAGGACCAAGAGGACTCCCCATGGCCACTCCGTCAATTTGGCGGTATGACTTAGTTTGAAAATTGAATAGGATGTTGGCGGTACATAGTAGTAGTAGCCTCTCCAGAATAGGTGTTGGTATGCCTACCTCTGCTGATTCGGTCGGGTGGCTGAAGGCCAAACTGGTAGATTTAGAACACCAGTATCGCACAACACCCTCTAAACAGACGTGTCCGCTGACCAACGAACACCTTACTGCCTTAAAAGCGTTAAAGGCTAACAAAACCCTCGTCATACTGAAACCTGACAAAGGGAGCGGTACAGTACTGATGGACATGTCAGATTACCAGAGAAAAATGGATGTAATATTGTCAGACGAATCCAAATTCAGGATAGATCAAAAAGTAAACAAGTCGGAGGACCTGGATGCTATAATGAGGAAAGAGATCCAGTCACTTGTGAATGCGGGACTCATCAGTGAGGCCACTGCAAAAACGCTCACACCACGCGGCTCGCACACTCCTCAGATGTACGGTCTACCCAAACTTCACAAGCCCGGCATCCCGCTAAGACCTATCCTGTCCATGGTTAACTCTGCACAACACCGAATGGCGAGATGGTTAGCCGAAATGTTAAAACCAGTACGACAGTCCTTCGATCCAAAAATACTCAGAGATACATTCCAACTGGTGGAATTATTGGATACTATGGACATAAATAACAAACACATGGCATCCATGGATATAGCCTCCCTATTCACTAACGTTCCATTAGAGGAGACAGTGAAAATAATAAGGGAACGCATTGAAGACAAACAACTAAAATTAGGCATACCAACACCTATTCTGGAGAGGCTACTACTACTATGTACCGCCAACATCCTATTCAATTTTCAAACTAAGTCATACCGCCAAATTGACGGAGTGGCCATGGGGAGTCCTCTTGGTCCTATTCTAGCGGACATCTTCATGGCACACTTAGAAGAAAAGAGATCCTCAGACATCAACAACTTGGCCTTTTACCGGCGTTATGTGGACGATATACTAATCATCACCACAGACGAGCTACAAGCAACATCGTTTCAGGCCACAATGAACAAGACGCATAAAAACATCTCTCTATCTATGGAACACGAACACAACGAAGCGTTACCGTTCCTAGATATTCTAATGAGACGTAGAGCAGACGGCACAATTCAAAGATCGGTGTATCGCAAAGAAACATGGACTGGCCAATACCTAAATTTTCAGAGCTTCACACCTGTCCAGTACAAACGGGGCTTAGTACGGACCTTGTTTGACCGTGCTAGAAAGATATGCACCCAGGACACACTGACAGAGGAATTTGAAACTCTGAAGAATGTCTTAAACCTGAATGGGTACTCCACAGGATTTATAAAGCGCCATTGCCAACAGCCCAAACCCAAAGCAGACGTAACTACAGTCCCTAAACTCAAGGTATTCATCCAGCTAACCTTTCGAGGGGATGACGTAATGCAACGTCTACAAGACCGGCTTACTACAGCAGTAGGTCAAACATTCTGTGCGGCAACTCCAGTCATTAGATGTAAAACCGTACCCATTCCTACACCAACAGTCAAAGAGCCTGTTCCTCTGTACGCCACAAACAATTGTATTTACCAATTCACATGTAGATGCCAGGCCGTTTACATTGGCCGAACGGAGAGACAGCTTAACAAACGGGTGTTAGAACACATACCTCAATGGGTCAACAAGATACAACACACAGGAGATGATAGCCACGAGGAGCCGACACACCGGAAGCTCCCGGCGTCTTCAATCGGCAAGCACATTGTTGCCAGTCGCCATGTTGTGTCCAGAGAGACTGCATTTCGCGTGTTGTTTAGAACACAGAATACTCGCTTGTTAAAATTTGCAGAAGCAATTATGATCTATCAACGCAAGCCAGAATTGTGTAAACAGAAAGACATGTTAGTCAGCTTAAAATTACCGTGGTAGACAATCGACATTACTGTGCGAAATTGTGTATATTTCAACTTGAAGGATTTATCTAGTTAATTTCACGTAAGTTGTGTGAGTTCTGCAGTATGTACCTGACGAGATGCAGCGAAATATGCCAGGCAATAAATCGTGCAATCTATTGTTTGTGTCTTCGTTATTCAAATTCACTACGGGAAAACATTGTTTTGAGTATACTATTAGAGTGGAAAATAGACCAAAGAAGATACAAAAAAGACTTATATGAATAGAGAGTCTAACCACCGATGAAGAAGCGATCAAAAGACTCGCAATTCGAGACGGGTGATTTCCAAAGTCCCAGAATGGATCACTACTTCTAAACAGTGCCAGGCGGAAAGTTATGACGACCAACCGTACTTAAAGGAAGTCAGTATGCCAACTGATTTCTGCTATCGTGCCTGGATGAATAATGAGAACCCACCGTCTAATTCATTCTCACAACAAGTAGATAGACAGAGTTATATATATATATATTACATTGTGTAAAGGGTCCCTTTTATCATCGCCATCCAATTGTCTTGCCGGCTGGCGTGTGCGATCATGCTTTTCCACAAATTGCGATCCCCGATGAATTTGTATGCTGACTCTCTTCCGTGCCATGACATAAGACTCTCAAGGAATTTTCTTTCTTTCTAAATATCTCTTTCGGCACATCTGTACGGTTGTAATAACATGTTCCAGTGTTTGTCTTCTCATAATGTGGCCAAACAAATGATGACTTCTTTTTATTTCTTATAATTGTGATAAGTTGTCTTGGCGACTTAATTTCCCTCAAAATGTCCAGATTGCTCATGTTATCTGTCTAGTGAATATTCAGTATTTGTCTATAGTGAATCAATTTGTGAGTCAATGTGTCATTAGCTGGAGTGCTGTTCCTTAAAAAAAAAAAATACAATCCACACAGCCACATGAGCATCATCCGATTACAAAAAGGAACACCACATTGAGCATGATAAATGTAGATCATCTTACATGATGTAAAGGTCTATAGATGTGCAGATGTAATAATGCCACAACCTGCTGATATGTAAGATTACATGCCACAACCTGCTGATATGTAAGATTACATGCCACAACCTGCTGACATGTAAGATTACATGCCACAACCTGCTGATATGTAAGATTACATGCCACAACCTGCTGACATGTAAGATTACATGCCACAACCTGCTGATATGTAAGATAACATGCCACAACCTGCTGATATGTAAGATTAAATTGAAGCTTCAAATATATTTACCATCTTATAAACATGGATTTCAAAATAATGTAGGATATCTCAGAAACCAAGGAATTAGGGAGCAGCTTATAGTCACGGTCTGTATTAAGTATCAAGTCTTCCATATTTATAGTCGTCCTTGCAAGAAGGGAACGTAAACATAAAGCATTTATAACGTCAGATACCCTCAAGAAAACAGAAGAAAGAATAATTAAAAGGCAGACTTAATAGTAAAATAATAGCTGCTAAATTCCAAGGAGAATATACAGTAGCTAACAAAGAAGTTAAGCAGCACTTAAAGTTGGATAAAAGATCATGTTTAGATGCCTTAGCGCATGGAAACCCCATAGTCATACAGCAACACAATACAATTGGTAGGAAAATATAGTCAACATGGTAAAGAAAATGTTCTCACCAACATTACTGATCAAATAAACAGATTAATTTTTTTTTTTTTTAATTCGCATATCCGTTACAGGACATCGCTGTCAACAGCAGTATCTTTCAGCTGTCTGTTGATTTCTTGGCAAGATTACGCTCAGTAATTTGCCATTGCTTTCCGAGCGGTCGGCTCAGTTATCCCGCAAGTCACCAGCGGGGGTAGAACCGCTTCCAGCTCTCGCCCGCTACGAGACTCTGTGTGATAAACGGGATTACGGAGAAAGTGGTGTAACCCCTCGGCCAGAGAGACCGGCGATGAGTTGAATACTCTGAGGATATTCTGAAAAAGAAACTAAAAATGAGTTTCAAACAAATCCAGCCTGCAGAGATGGAACTGGATGTGAACTGCGAAAAACCATTTAAATAAGAAATTAGAAAGTCTATCAAACAATTGAAATATGTGAAAGCTGAGGGCTCAGACGATATCCCAGCAGAAGCTATTAAATCCATATAGACAAGGGGTGAGTTGGATACTCTGAGGATATTCTGAAAAAGAAAAAAAAAATGAGTTTCAAACAAATCCAGCCTGCAGAGATGGAACTGGATGTGAACTGCGAAAAACCATTTAAATAAGAAATTAGAAAGTCTATCAAACAATTGAAATATGTGAAAGCTGAGGGCTCAGACGATATCCCAGCAGAAGCTATTAAATCCATATAGACAAGGTGTGGCCAACCTTTTCAGCAGGCGGGCCAAATTTCAGAAATAATATTTCCTGCCGGGCCACGCACCTAATTTAAAAAAAAAAAAAGTTAAAGTAAACAAGCAAGCGTGCTACAGCTTCGACCACATCGTCGATTCCCACTCCGCGGACCGCAACATGACTCCCGGTGGGCCGCATGCGGCCCGCGGGCCTCGTGTTGGCCACCCTTGATTTAGACCGTTCAACTAAACTGCTGCTCACATTATGTAGTAGATTATGAGGGACTGAAGAGATACTAGCAGACTTGAGAGAAGTGGAGAAACAGATGGAGATGCTAAAGTGGGCGTACACGGGGTGGGGGGAGGGTTTTTGTGAAACTAGTAAATTTGTGGAAGTTGGGGGAAGTTAGCCAGGGTCCGGAGCTTGGAGGTGTTGACTCCAGTGTTGGATCGGCGGTTCTGTGTGGGTCGGAGATATAGATAGAGAACAGCCAAAAGAGTTGCTAATAAGCTTGAGGCGTTGACTAATTGGTGCTTGAGCGAGGTGCTGAGAATTGAGTGGTATGGCGTGTCGTTGATGGGAAGATGCTTGACAGTACGCAGTTAATCGTGGGGGTGGAAGGGGTGAGGGGGACGCACAGAGAGGGCCGTGCACTGAGAGGGCCTTAGGACAGTGTGATTAGACACTCTCTTGTCCTGAATCTACGGGGCTGACGAGTTGCGAGAGTCTGCTGGCACTTGAAGAGGATGATTACGGACGAGGTGTGTGGTTTTTAGAGGAAATGGATGGAACAGCAGGAGATAGCAAAGATAGGACGGTTTGGCGTGATTGGTTCAGAGGCTATGCCTTAATGGGGGATGAAGTGCAGAGGAAGATGAAGATTATTCTCGAGTTGTTGAGTTGTCATAACATCCCTCTTCTTTAATGTTGGATATGTGAACAAAGTGTAAGTGCACTATTAAGTGGTTTTGTGTATAGTTCAAGAACACTTGAGTTTTCAAATTGTGTAACTTTATTCTTTTACTTCAGCGATCAAGTGCCATTTTTAGAGGAAATGGATGGAACAGCAGGAGATAGCAAAGATAGGACGGTTTGGCGTGATTGGTTCAGAGGCTATGCCATAATGGGGGATGAAGTGCAGAGGAAGATGAAGATTATTCTCGAGTTGTTGAGTTGTCATAACATCCCTCTTCTTTAATGTTGGATATGTGAACAAAGTGTAAGTGCACTATTAAGTGGTTTTGTGTATAGTTCAAGAACACTTGAGTTTTCAAATTGTGTAACTTTATTCTTTTACTTCCTGCATAGTTTAGATTTCTTCTTTCGTCTGTAGTTTTTTTTTTTTTAAATCAATCAATCAATCAATCATGTGCCATGCCGGAAAGCGTGGGCGGTCATGACTCGCCATTTCACTCGATCACCAGTGTCGTGGATCAGCTCAGTGTTCCTGTCTCGTCCATGCCATGTGGCCAAGCCATCCAGGTATTTTCCTCTCGGTCTTCCTCTTGGTCTGTTCCCTTCGATCTTGCCAGTTGTCACTAAGTTCTCCAATCCATTTCTTCTCATAACATGTCCAAAAAAGTTTGACTGTCTACGTCTAATTTCTCTAATCAGTTTACGTTGTTCATTTGTCTCCTGTAGTACTTGGTCATTGGTTTTTCTGTTGTCCATGGTATTCTTTGCATTCTCCTCAGAAACCACATTTCTGCAGCCATCAGATGCTTTTCAGCTTGACTGTTCATTGTCCAAGTTTCACATCCATACAAAAGAACAGGCTCTATGTATCCCCTCAACATTCTTTTTCTCGTTTCAATTGACATCTTTTTATTGGTCAGAATGTTTTTCATCTTGCTAAAGGCTACTTTCGCCATGGCGATTCTTTGTTCTAATCTCTTCAAAGCATCTCCAATCGGTTGTTATACCTGTTCAAGGATATTTGTACCGATTCACTTGTTGAAGAATATTTCCATTTACTTGAATTTTCCTTTGAGGCACTTCTTCCTTCCTACTGACGACCATAACCTGAGTCTTTTTACAATTTAATTCTAACCCCAGCTGCTCACTGTGTACAACAACCGCATCTACTAATTGTTGCAGGTCCTGCGCATTGTCTGCAATTAATACTGTATCATCTGCATATCTAATGTTATTGATGTTTCGTCCTCCAATGCTGATTCCATTTATATCCTCTACATTTCTGAAAATATTTTCACTGTACAGGGAAAAAAGATCTGGAGACATTACACATCCCTGCCTAACACCTCTCTTAATTGGCTGATACTGTCCCACTTCATTATCAATCCTTATTGCAGCTTGTTGTTTCCAATATATGTTTTTTATAAGTCTAATGTCTTTCCCATCAATTTGTAGATCTGCAAGCATATCCACCATGCTGACATGTCTAACGCTATCAAAAGCCTTTGTATAGTCAATAAAGCAAAGATGTATATCCTTGTTTACTTCTATAGCACGTTCAATAACTGTTCGCAGCATATACACAGCATTTACTGTTACCCTTTCCTTCTACAAACCCGCATTGTTCTTCCCCTATTTCAGGTTGTATCTTCTTCCTCATTCTTTGCATGATAATTCTTAGCAAAATCTTTGTGATGTGACTCATTATACTAATTGTTCTGTGTTGATCACATTCCAAGGTTCCTGATTTCTTTGGGATTGCAATAAATATAGAGTTACATAATTCAGGAGGTATATCTCCAGTATCATATAATGTGTTCAGCAGTCTGGTGACTTGCTCTAGTCCAAATTCTTCTAAAGCTTTAATCATTTCTGTTGTGATGTTATCTGCACCGGGGGCCTTGCCAGCTTTCATATGCTTAAGAACATTTCGAACCTCCATCTCCAAAATTGGCGGTCCTTCATTATTAAATCTAATATCATACTGTTCGTCTCTGTTATCATCATAAAGTTGTTTCACATAATCTGTCCATACCTGTAGAATCTGGTCTTTTTCTATTATGATTTTGCCATATTCAGTTTTTAGACAGCCTGTTGATGTACTTGTTCTTTTATTAGTCAGTTCCTGAATTCTTTTGTGCACTAATTTGGTATTTTGACTGTTGTGTTGGCTTTCAATTTCTAAGCACTTTTCCTCAAGCCATGCTTCTTTTGCCTCCTTACATAATGTTCTGACTTGTCTGTGAATTTCTTCATATTTGACAGAATTATTTTTGCTGAGTCTTCTTGTTTCCATGAGGTGTAAAATTTCTTCAGTCATCCATTTCTTACGACCCACCTTCTTTAATTTTGGAATAGTTGTTTCTGCAGCCACATTGATTGAATTCTTCAACGTTTCCCATTGATCATCCACATCCTGGAATAGGATCTCTAGATCGGACAAAATTTCAAATCTGTTCTGTACTTCTATGTTGAATTTGTTTTGTATTTCCTTGCCATTACTCAATGTACATAAATCATATTTAGTGTTTCCTGTTATATACTTGACTTTCTTCAACTTTATCCTCAATGTTCCTGTGAGTAATCTGTGGTCACTATAACAATCAGCACTGGGAACTGTTTTTGCTATTGTTAATGCGTTTCTAAATCTTCTGCTAATCAGAATGTAGTCAATCTGGTTTCTAATCCTGCTATCTGGACTCCTCCATGTCCATAATCTTCTAGGGTGTTGTTTGAACCAGGTGTTTCCTACAATCATTTCCTGTTCTTTTGCCCACTCTACGAGTCTGTATCCTCTTTCATTTCTCTCTCCTAAACCATAGTTTCCTACTGTGTAGCTATCTCCTTGATTTCCTACTTTTGCATTGAAGTCCCCTATTATGATGTTTATTTCTGACTTTTTACATTTCTTTAAGGCAGACTCAATGTCGTTATAAAATTCTTCTACACTATCTTCACTGGATTCTCCTGTTGGGGCATATACTTGAATAATATTTATGCTAAAAGGTCTGCCACTTAACTTAACTAGTAGAACTCTGTCCGACACGGCCCAATATCCTTGAATAGATTTTGATGTTTTCCGATCCAGAATAATTGCCACTCCCCTATGACGATCTTCACCTCCAGAATAAATAATCTTGAAATCTTCCTCTATCTTGATGCCTGCTCCTGTCCATCTCGTTTCACACATACCTAAAATATTAATTTTTTCCCTTTCAATTTCTTGTTTTATGTTCTCTAATGTTCCGTCGTTGTTTAACGTCCTAACGTTCCAAGTTGCTAGTTTTAACGTCTCTGTCCTTGTCTTGCGATGATCGGTCTTTAAGCGAATCATGATATACTAGGCACTTTTAAAGAGGTAGTTTGCCGTTGCTTTCCTCTATGGCAGTGATCTTACTGATCGGTGACCGCAGCCATTGGCTCAAGTAGAGCTCTTCTGCCTGCCGTCGTATAATTTGAGACCATGACCCACAATATCTGTCGGCTGCCCTCAAAATTACATCCACCACCTGCCTTCCGTGGCTTCTTTTGAAAACTTCCAATAAAAGGAACACAATATAACATCACATATTCCACAGGGAAACACTATTCACGGGAAATCCAAATAAATACCAACTTAAAAGAACGGCAATCTTTATCAATAAATAAATATTTCTTTTTCCGCGTTTCCATCCTGTTTCAGCATATTGCGGTCAACACCAGCATCTTTCAGCTGTATGTTGATTCCTAGGCTAGATTACGCTCATCAGCACGCCACGTCTTTCTGAGCGACCTGCTCCATACTCTCGTTAGTCACTGGCGCGACTCGACCTCCTTCAAATTCTCGTGCGCTCATGTCAAACACGAGAGTATTCGGGGTTAACGGAGAAAGCTGCTAACTCCTCGGCCAGGAAGCCGGCAAAATAAATATATTTATTTTATTAAATTATCTGGTCAGGATAACGACAACTCGCTTTCTCTTTAAATCTACAATAATCATCATACTGTATTCATATACATAATGGCTACTGATTGCAAAGATTACGGGTAATTAGAAGCATCTTAGATGTGGCAAACTGAACAATGCTAAGAGAGCTTAGGGAAGTAAAGAAGAATTTTAATGTATTGATCACAAACGCAACATGTAATGTCTAGTACTGTTCAGAGCTTTTCCTCCATAAGTCTGTCCAAATGTCTCCGATAAGATGTGTTGCCTCGGCTGCTAGCATTTATACCTTTATAGAAGTATCATCCTATCTTTAGGAGTCCAGAATCCACTAATATTTTTCTCTAAATTTCGTTTAACTAAATTTCCTATGCCTCTCTTGTGATGATCTCCTCCTGAGTTAATGAATATGTAATCTTCCCCACATTGATATACATGTTTATGAACAATGTCGATAACTCCTTGGCCAGGGAGACCGGCATCCGATTAATATCAAAAGATAAAAGTTCATCTTCGTGTGCAAAAGTGACTGATGACTCCAAAGAAGGCTTGTTAACCTGCTGGAAGAGCTAGTGATGCCCATTTAGAGCTTTGTTTTAAATTTCCTCAGTTCCGCAGTTACTTGTCTGGATGTCTCTATGCCACTGTGCCCTTAACGAGGACTGTGAACTAATGTCAGCATTTCTTGGCTGTTTATGATTTCTTTGCAAGTTTACGTTCAGTAGTTTTCCCTTGCTTACTGAACAGCCAGCACTAATGCCATTGTTTGAAAATCAGCGCATGACGTTATGTTTCCAAATTGCTTGTAGCTGTCATTATAATGAAAATCGTAGATTGATTAGAGAAATTAGACGTAGACAGTCAAAATTTTTTGGACATGTTATGAGAAGAAATGGACTGGAGAACTTAGTGACAGCTGGCAAGATCGAAAGGAACAGACCAAGAGGAAGACAGAGAGGAAAATACCTGGATGGCTTGGCCACATGGCATGGACGAGACAGGAACACTGAGCTGATCCACGACTCTGGTGATCGAGTGAAATGGCGAATCATGACCGCCCACGCTTTCCGGCATGGCACATGATTGATTGATTGATTGATGCGGGATTAGGAATTGCGTACTTGAACCCTTCTCCACAGTGCCGGAAAAGCATTAAATGTAATCATTAAACCCAGTCCTTCCGTGGATTAACAAATAACAACCATCATAAACGAAGAATTATAATTAATTGATTTACATTTTAATTTGGAAGCTTTCATTGTATAATAATATAATATGCGTGAGTACAATAAACGCGAGTACTGCATGACTCTGCATTTTAAAAGTGTGATTTAAGCTTAATGCATTTACACAGAACAGTGAAAATAATAAGTACTTCATTCATGTGTGTTATGTTATGAATAATATAGGAAGAGTAGAAATATTTTGGAAAAAGACAACCATTTTGTTAAGATTACAAAGATTAACATGTGTGCAATTAAGTATAACACATTAAAAATGCACACACACACACACACACACACACACACACACACACACACTATATATATATATATATATATATATATATATATATATATATATATATACACACACACACACAAAATACATATACATATATACATATATGTATATGTGTGTGTATGTGTGTTTGTGTGTGAGCCCTGATTGTGACGCTTACCAAACCAGACACCCCACATTGTGCCAATGTCTTCGGGCAGCGAAGAGCAATTGGAAGGGCGCAAGACTTATCCTAGTGACAGGAAATGCAACATAAAGACTAAATGTCATGGAGGAACTAAATGTCATGGAGTAAACTAGGGAGGCCGAGATAGGGATCATGCTGCATGGGCAACACATGGTCTCTCAACTCAGCCAGGCTTTGTGCTATGGCGTGATATAACGTCTTTAAAGACGGCAAGGTGCCAATCTGTCACATGGGTGACTTATTTACGCTACCTATATAACACATCACCGGTGTCTGTGGAATGAGCCAATATGATTCTGAATACGGCAAACCACTTTCGAAATCAGCTGCTGCCGATTCGAGAGTATACGACATTGTGTTGATGATTTAAAAAATGGTATGAGTGTTGATTACTCAGAAATAAATGGCATATCATTGAATGTGAAAGTGTCTATTAAATCATAAACAGGCAACAATTGATGGGGTTGATTGTGACGCAAGGTAAAGGTCATACAGCTCACTTTTTAATTTAAAAAAAGTCTTTAAAATTCAAGAACAAATATACCCATGGACTAAATGCGAGTATAATAATAACCACTTAATAATAATGTGGCAATACAAATAATTATGATAGATATGACAAACGATTAAATCACTACTATTAAAAATTAATTAAATATGTTGGGAGAAACAACTCTATAATTTCCTGCTCCAAGTGACATATTCCGGCATCTGTACGTATATCTGTTGTATGGTGCCAACTCCAGACATTTAGATGTCAGTCAACAGCCAATGGGTGATGTGGACAATATTACGATATTTTTCACAGAACACCTCCTGGTATTCATTTAAGAGTGGGACAACCTGCGAGCCCAAGTCAGTTTATTACATCACCGTCTTCTCTGGGGTGCGAATACGTGATTACTGGTTCTGCAGGCAAGCCTATTTAAGACAAAGGACCGTTTTCCGTGCATTCAGATGTGCTTGGCATGTGGTACTTGTCTCAGATGTGCATAGACCAATCGGTAATCGATGGGACTTGTGGTCGATTGTACAACGATCGCCTTTACTTCCCGGAACATTTTTGATACCTATTTTAGACTGGGTCAACTTAGAGCCCAGATCAATCATGAAAGTCCGTCTCGATGAATACTCGAACCCACAGTCTCGGGGCCTGCAGTAGGTGTTTCAGTCTCTCGCTTGTGCAGTTCGCATTTAACATTATATATATCCCGGGTTCAAGCCCCGGTGAGGACCAGAAATTTGTCACGTGGACTTCTAGTAACAACATATCCCCTTGTCTCTGGGTAGTGAGATCGAACGCCCGTGTGTATTGTTGTGCACGTAAAAAAATCCCTTGGCAGTTGAAAATCGAAAAAGAGTAAGTAGCCCAACGACGATTCCCGGGCAACATTTCGAGTTAAAAATCTACCCTAAGTATTTCAGGTTCCTCGCCGGTGCTACGGAGTTCGTGCACTAAGTTGAGATTCACCAGACTCAGACTTGAGTTATGAGTAGAACGGAGCACTTGTGGGTTACACCCGTGTGCCGTGGTGTTGATCCGTTGACTAAACGACTAAACTAAACATATTAATGATTTACCACACCCAGTCTCTGACTATATCTATCTCTCTATCACAAACATGCCCTCTATTCCACCCGCTCACAAACACACACATACACCTGACACATTTGCACGCTATAATTCTCTCCTTATGTTCAGTTGTTTGACTTTAAAAAAAAAAGAATCCTATTCATGACTAGCTGCATTCCTGCCGTGTTGTTTTACATGCTGAGTATATATTTGTTGCACATCTAGCTGGATGTAGGTGTCTAGTATGCTAAACAGCGTGCGTCTGAGTGTTCTAATTACAACCTTGACCATTAATTCCTCTGCTTCAGCAGCACATCATCGATGCTTGTCACTCTGTGTGTTTTAACCAATGCGTGATTGACAGTGTCAATGTGCTTTAACAAACGAGTGATTGACATTGTTCATGTGATTTAAAATAAAACGAGTGATTGTCATTGTTCATTTGTTTGAATCATTGTGTTATTGACATTGTCCATATGATTTAACCAACGTGTGATTGACATTATCCATGTGTTTTAACCAATGTAAGATTGACATTGTCCATATGTTTTAACCAATGTAAGATTGACATTGTCCATATGTTTTAACCAATGTAAGATTGACATTGTCCATATGTTTTGACCAATGTGTGATTGACATTATTAATGTGTTTTGACAAAGAGTGATTGGCATTGTCCGTGTCTTTTAACAAACGAGTGATTGACATTATCATACGTTTAACCAACGTGTGATTTACATTGTTAATGTATTTTAAGAAACTATTGATTGATATCGTTCATATGGTTTAATAAAGTTTTAATAAAAATAAATCAACGATTGGCTGGTAAAAATAAACCGGTTGCCACAGCGACATCGTTCATTGCTTGTGTTTTTCATTAGTCTTGTATCTCACTACACATCAACCTACAGTCGCTCTTGTTCAGTGGTGCACGAATCGCGAAGGAATAAACATGGACACCGTTATTGCCTTTTTACTGCCAGTGGTGAAATTCGTGTCGTGATTCGTTGTCTTCAAGCAGAAGGTCAAAATGCGGCCGAGATGCATCGTCGATTGTGTCGTGTATATATATATATATATTGAAGTGCTTCATATCACATGTACTTGTGTGTGGATGTGAAGCGTGGACAATGAGCAGGCAAGCTGAAAACATCTGATAGCTGTGGAAATGTGGTTTCTGTGAAAAACGCATAAAAATACTATGAACAGACAGAAAAACCAATGAACAAGTCCTTCAAGAAACAAATGAAGATCGTAAACTGATTAGAGACATTAGACGTAGACAGTAAAAATAAAATGTGCATGTTATGAGAAGATATGAATTGGGGAACTTGGTGACAACTGACAAAATCGAAGGGATGAGACCAAGGGGAAGTCCGATAAGTAAATACCTGGATGGCTTGGCCACGTGGCATGGTTGAGACAGAAACACGGAGCTGATCCACGACTCTTTTGATCGATCGAGATGGCGAAACATGACTACCCACGTTTATCGGCATGACACAAGATGGATATATATATATATATATATATATATATATATATATATATATATATATATATATATATATATATATATATATTGATGTCTGTATGTATGTATGTATGTATGTCCGTCCTTTATGCGTTCGCGAACGGTCCAACCGATTGAGATGAAATTTTCTACACGTTTTCCTTTCATTCCTGTGCAACCAACTGTGATAGTTTTATCTATCAGCTATCAGCTATTACCTTCCTAAAATTTAATTTTGTAATTACATGACTGAACATAAGAAAATATAAAAATATATGACAAAAAGGGATATAACTTTTAGTACCATTGTTATATCTTAAGTTACGTCCCCTGGCTATAGATTAAATGAGTTGATTGACGATGAATTAAATGAGATGCTCCACATAGATAGATAGATAGATAGATAGATAGATAGATAGATAGATAGATAGATACATAGATACATAGATACATAGATAGATAGATCCCCGCCAGAGCCTGGGCGAAGCCGGGCCGGGCAGCTAATATTTATCATTTCTATCAAGGGGACTTAACATAAGAAAAGTTATTTCAAGGGTCATAACTTTTAATAACATCACTATTATTTTATGTATAGATTGTTGCATTGTTTTCACAGATTTATAAACTCTTTTCTATAGTTATTTACAGGCATATGAGTTATAATATATAGTGATATAATCTTTAAGGCATTTTCATAATAATTATCATAAAAGTAATGCATCTATTTAAATAGTGAAAATTTTCTAACACATCTTTTTATGTTTTTAAAACCAGTGTTCATTAAAAATAATGGATTTATTTTAGATACGTTAGAATTTTATTTCTGTACTTTTTTTCGGAGTGGAACTTTTGAAGTAATCGAAGCATTTGTTTTTTCCGTTCGCTTGGCAGAGAGAAGGTCAGTACACAATTAAATGGGTATATTCTCGATTTTGTTTTTGTTTTAAAAAAAAAGTTGGCCGCGTGTGTGTCAACATCACATTTTTCATTCAATGTTGTGGGTGTGCATACCTTATGCATACCTTACACGCAGCACGCCTGTTAAAATGCAGGTTTTTTTTTTTTTTTTGTCTAAAAAAAGAAGAAGCCTATCCTTTGAAGTACCCAGCATTTACGTTTAGTAGTTTCAGGTTGCCCTTTTTCTTTTGGCCATGTACCATATTTCAATATCCTCTACTATATATGTAGACAATATTTGTTTGTGTGTGTGTGCCCTTTATCAGATTCAGATGAAATGCAATAGTTAGTTAAAAATCTAATTTTCTATTTTAGTGAAAGAGAGCACATGGTGTCTGGAAGGACATTCTTAAGTTAATTTTGTGTGTGTTGTTCATACTTTATGCATACCTTACACGCAGCACGCCTGTTAAAATACTGTTAAAATGCGGGGTTTTCCCCCCCCCCAAAAAAAAGATTTATAAACTCTTTGTCTATAGTTATTTACAGGCATATGAGTTATAATAAATAATGATACAATCTTTAAGGCATTTTCATAATTATCATAAAAGTAATGCATCTATTTAATTAGTGAAAATTTTCTAACACATCTTTTTATGTTTTTACAACCAGTGTTCATTACAAATAATGGATTTATTTTAAATACGTTAGAATTTTATTTATGTACTTTTTTCGGAGTGGAACTTTTGAAGTAATCGAAGCATTTGTTTTTTCCGTTCGCTTTACGATGAATTAAATGAGATGCTCCACATAGATAGATAGATAGATAGATAGATAGATAGATAGATAGATAGATAGATAGATACATACATAGATACATAGATACATAGATACATACGTGTGTTGCCGGGGCCCATAAGGGAAGCAAAGAATAGCAATACTGCAGCCTACCACGCATGTCGTAAGAGGCGACTAAGGAGGCTTGATGGTTCCGTCGCCCTGCTACTGAGTGAGTGCGTGGCGCGACACTGTGAGCTGTGAGTTTCGTGTGAAATGCTTTCTAATCTGCCCGAGGTTTTTGGAACGTGACTGCATGTTCGGAGCGTTGGCAGATGGCTATGTCCCAGAGTTGACCGGTTTTTGCCTTATGCAGAAATGCGTGGCTGCTGGGCTTCTGGTTGACTGCCACTGCCATCGACGATGAACTGTATTTCGTGGACTGTGTGGGTGAACATCCAGATGGGGAAATGACACGATTCCATCAGAAATGAACTGGGTGTTTTGTGGGGTACTATTGTGTTGACATTCTGGCGGCGGCATTATGCACAGTGTATCTGTGCGGGCTGTTGTTTGTCGAGACTCCTCTGTCTTTTCCACTTTTCACATTGGGCAGTCCAGTGGGGAGCGTTTTGTGTGATATTCACTGGCACAGGAACGGAGCATAATGGGGACGACCCGTTGCTGTGAAGTTGGAACTGCGACTAACTAACTAACTAACTAATAGATTCATAGATTGATAGATAGGTCCCCGCCAGAGCCTGGGCGAAGCCGGGCCGGGCAGCTAATAATAATATTTATCATTTCTATCAAGGGGACTTAACATAAGAAAAGTTATTTCAAGGGTCATAACTTTTAATAACATCACTATTATTTTATGTATAGATTGTTGCATTGTTTTCACAGATTTATAAACTCTTTTCTATAGTTATTTACAGGAATATGAGTTATAATATATAGAGATATAATCTTTAAGGCATTTTCATAATAATTATCATAAAAGTAATGCATCTATTTAAATAGTGAAAATTTTCTAACACATCTTTTTATGTTTTTAAAACCAGTGTTCATTAAAAATAATGGATTTATTTTAGATACGTTAGAATTTTATTTCTGTACTTTTTTTCGGAGTGGAACTTTTGAAGTAATCGAAGCATTTGTTTTTTCCGTTCGCTTGGCAGAGAGAAGGTCAGTACACAATTAAATGGGTATATTCTCGATTTTGTTTTTGTTTTTAAAAAAAAGTTGGCCGCGGGTGTGTCAACACATGCCATCACATGTCATCACATGCGGATAGATAGATAGATAGATAGATACATACATAGATACATAGATAGATACATAGATAGATAGATCCCCGCCAGAGCCTGCGCGAAGCCGGGCCGGGCAGCTAGTGTGTGTGTATGTATATATATATATATATATATATATATATATATATATATATATATATATATATATATGATACCTCTGTCATGTGTTCGAATCCTTTAAGGCAATGTTCTATCTCTCATTAGTCCTGGATCAAATGGGACCGCATCACCCACTGAGTGATGGTTGGTTGAACAATATGCATCTTGCATCATATACCCAAGATGGTGCATGGCGTTAAACGCATAATTCGACGAGTGTGTTGTGTGAATGTGTGTATGTGCCTATTTACTACCGCACATATATTTATGTTAGCCATTGGCAGACCCACCTGAATATGCCGGGGCAGTGGATGAGAGTTCCAGCCTCACCAAACAAGCGCGCACGTTGCTCACGCAAGCGATACCTCGGCAATTGGAATTCCAACTAAACTGCTCGAATAGGCCGCTACCCGGGTTAAATGTCAACATTTGACAATCCGCTAAACAAAAGAAGCCTAATATGGCATTCTGCTGCTATGTTCAAATGTATATCCTTGCTGGTGCTACGGAGTTCATGCAATGTGTGCTCTATCGGATCGGAGAGCACTGTAACACTTTAGAGAGATCCGTGTGCCCTGGAAGTGATCGTTTTCTTTAAACAATAGGAAACAAGTGTACCTATCAAGGGTTGTATCTCCTACTTTTACTTAAATCTTATAGCCTACGCGTTTCTATGTATAGTTCGTATCTTCTCGAAAAGATAGAGTTCAATGAATTGTATTTCAAAGATGGACCGCTCATTGGGTATTTATCTCTTAATACTAAACCAAATACAACTACAAATATTAGAACACTTTTTCGTTGTCTTCATAAACATTGAGATGATCAGAATGGGATGCAGCATCCACACTGGATCTATGGTAAACCACGCTTGTCATGTCAGCCGATTGTCGCTTGCGACTTCTCCATTTCCATAAGACAGCAGCGATTATAAGAGTCAGCAAGACAGAGCCAGCCACAATCCCAGCGACGATCTTGATTCTCAAACTGTACGTTTCAGGATCGGAACTTGGTGCTGTTCAGACAAGAAAAGTTTATAAAGGTGAAGTAGGACTAATAATAGAGTAAGTGTTGAGTACGTAGTTTCGTGTTTATGATGTCGAATATCGCTGTTAAAATGGCCACAGCATTTGAAGTTAGAAGAGTTAGAAACTGAAACGAATACAGAAAAAGGAATGCAACAGACTTTACGGACTGACTAGCCGATACGATGAGTAAGCAACTGGCTTGGCTGTTTAACGCGGATTGACAATCCACTAGAGATGGCACCTGTTGCTGTAGTAATAAGATTCATTGTCTTGTAAAAATATTGAGTAGATAACTCACTCACTTTTGGGGTGAGCAAAAATTCTACAGGAGGAGACGAGGGATAAGAAACAGACAACACCCTCTTTTCTTCTTCTTCCTTTTTATTTTCTGTATTTTTCTTATGATACAATATTAACAAGTCATGGGTTTTATTACTAATGTATACAGACCCTGTTTTTTATTTCTTCATTATGTAGGCGCTGGAGAGATGCGGGTGGAGTATTGGCAATGGATTTATAGTCAACACACTTGTATTTAGAGGCAGGAAACTGGGTCATCAGCCTACCCCTAATATGTACCTGATAGAGTTTGGAGAGTGCTAATGTTTACTGCCTTGCACACTGAACCAGTATGTCAGTGCCTGGGTACTTATTGGACTTTGACAGTTGAAATGTTGACTACCTACCTCTGGGAGCTTCCGGACGGTCTACTAAAAATGAAAGGTAATACCAGTCTGGAATAAGACACGCTGCAGAAGCTGTAGGATCAGGTAAGCAATGATATATCTGCCCGATTGTCTGAGCTTTGTTTCTAAACATGTTTCCGACCAAGACTTAGGACCTTATCTGTCCTGTCATGACATTTAGATTTTAGGTAGCATTCCCGAACACGAGAATAAAGTTTGTACTCTCGCAATTGCGATCTCCCGAACGAAGCCTGTGGCACAATGTGGAATATCAGGTTTGGTGAGCACCGCTCAAAATTCGTCCCTAACAGAAAGCAGGTAGTACTGTCCGTCTATTGTTATACAGTAGCTCAGTCATATCTGACTAAGACCCGACTTACTCCAGCTAGCCGGGTGTGATCAAACTCACTGAAACTCCAACACGTCGGCTTTCTTTACATTCCCGAAAAATCCCTGTACTAATTATGGCTGGGTCGAGTAGAGAGAGAAAGTCATTTAAGAAGAAATGTCAGCCTTGATGGAGATTCTAACGCATAACCACCCGGTTGACAGGCAATTTGACTAGCCAACGTGCTACCACGGTACCCTCTACAAATATAGACCAACGATGCAATTTATGGGTAATTTGTAGTGTTAATTTTGTGTGTAATGATGTGCTCACAGCCTACCACATCAACTACAAGAAACGATTGCATGATTTATGTCTGTCTTCTTCACACAGAGGCGGGCTTCTAAGCCATTCCGACTATCGTGGGCACATCTTATCACCTGTTTGTCATTCGATTCTAGCCTAGCATCAATAGCATCTCGTTTCACTGACTTTCTATGTTACTTGACATTGCAGCTAGATATGTGTCTGTTAGATTTCCATACAACCTGCTTCTGTACCTTTGGTTAGTTAAGATATGTGAGCTGCATCTGTTATATACGGTTATATATTAGTATATATAACCTCTGTCTATATAGTCTTCTTTTCTTCTTTTCTCTGTTGTATAAAGTTATTGCCATCATGTGAGCTGGGATTATTGCAGATGCGGTTATACATTGTGCAGGTTTATCTTTACTCATTACGTTGGGCCAGTGAGGGTCTTTTGAACTTTTCGAGATTTAATCGTGAGAATCCTGATGTTTCCATAGAGTTCATTGACCGCCCGCTTCTCCCCCCCCCCCCCCCCCAACACATTCTTCTAGAGCATTAATCATTTATGTTGTGATGTTGTCTAAGCTCGGGGTGTTGCAAGTGTATGTACTAATAGTTAAGAGTATTTTGAACTTCTATCTTCAAAATAGGCGGTCGTTCATTATTTTATAGAATATCAAACAGTTCCTTTCGTGAATCGTTATTCATTAATCATGTGCCATATTGATAAGCGCGAATGGTCATGCTTCGCCATCTCACTCGATCACCAGAGCCGTGAATCAGCTCAGTGTTCTTGTCTCGAACAGCTCTGTTCTTTATCAGCTCTGTTCTTTATTTCTATGTTGAATATATCTTTTACCTTCTCATTCTTCAGTGCACACAGGTGAAATATTGTGTTTCTTGGTGTATATTTGACCTTTAAATGCATAGTTATATTGTATACAACTAATTTATGATCAGCTAGTGAAAAATGGACAATGTTTCCAGCAAGGTAATTCTTGTGTTGCGATAATTATGATTCCACTGTACAAGCATGCTTGTCAAAACTTCTCACAAACGTATTTTTCTGAAGGGAGACTTTGTACCCGGACCGCTGGGAATAATGACTCCGCATTATTCACAGATTCGGCTGGTCACGTGAGTTCACTGAGTGTTATTCTCAGTGCGACCAATCGACAGTATCACTGCGATACAAAAAATGGGCACTCTTCCGAATATTGGTCCGAGATCCTAACCCTAACCCAAACCCTAACTCTCAGTAGCCTACTATATTGTAGTTCCTAATGTTTAATAATATTTAATAAACATTTTTATTTAAAAAAATGTAAAAAACAAAAACAAAAAATTTCGGCTGGGAATCGAACCCCAGTCTTCCGCGCTACAGGCGGAGATACTAACCACTGTATTGCAGAGGTATATTAAATAGTGTAAAAACATTAATAATGTAGTCAAACACATGTCCCGATGACGTCACCGTATGTCACGTGGCCAGCAGAATCTGTGAATAATGCGGAGTCATTATTCCCAGCGCTCTGGTTATAATCACTTCGTTTACTGAATGGTTATGTATGGCACTCTCTACACCACTAATCACAAGCTCTGTAGTGAAGTTGATGAACTTGACAATAGCCAACCAAAATTAAAATAAATAAAATCAACCTGGAGTTGATCGCAACGTCCTGCCAAGGACATGCAATATTTAAAAGATGTAGACGTAGTATTGAATGACCGTCTCCTCGTCATGAAATTATTGGGTTTTTGCTACCAACCTAGTGAATGTATAGATATATCGAAACCAGATTTGTGATGCGAATTACATCATGTCGACCGCCTTTACCTTCCTGAATATTTTGTGGTTCCCGTTTTATGCTGGGTCGAACTGGGAACCCAAGTCAATGAAAATTAATTCTTGAACTGAGGAGAAGTCGAACTCATGACTACCAGCTCGACATACAAGACTTCTAGCCACTGATGAAAGCGTGATGTGCAGAACCGGTACTGGTGCTTCACATGTGTAAGAAAATGTATGTTAGAATTAAACAGGTCATTATTCAGCTCAAGACATGCAGACTGGCAGAGATTGGGCCTATGCTGGTAAGGCAATCGCTATATGTTTTGGGTCCGCAGACTGCAACCCGATGCCCAGAAGAAAGTATGCCAAGTAAACAATATATGTGCGGTGAGTTGGTTGTCGTATAATAAGACAAACTTACTTGTAAAGATAGGCGTGTAAACAGGTCCCCAGTTAAGTTGGCTGTTGATGGGGCTCTCAGCTGCACATTTGTAGCTTTGACCTGAAACACGAAACAACAACCGTAATGATTATTTGGTTGAGATGTGTTTCCCAATCCGATTTTAAAAAGTGCCATTTCCAAGGGAATATGCTTCCGTGGTCTCCTTCTCCTTTATGGTTATAGTTAGTTGCACATCGTTTACGCCGTAAAGCTGTATGTAGTCAATACCAGCATGGTTTGCTGTTGGTGATGTTTTGGCTACTGTATATTCAGTAGTGTGCCATTGCTTTCTGAACGACTGGCACCCATATTATTTCGTGAAAAACCAGTGCAACGCGGTCTGGTGCCAACTCGAGCGCAGCTTTGTTTCGAACGTGGATACACAGGATTAGGAACTGCGTCCGTAACCTCTTCGCCACGTAGACTTCCTTTAGGGTACGCATAACATTAATTTATCGCCGTAAAGCTGTGGTAATGTAAACAATATAAAGTAACACGAAGTAATGCGGCTTTACAGAGCAAACGTACGGTAAACAAAGGGTGTTGCAGCGACAAACCTTCATCCCAAAGAAACACAACAAATAATGCTAACTGCATTTCTTTTACAGGACGCCTGAGTCAAGCGCAGCATTTGTTGAATGTTTGTGATTTATTGGCAAGTCTTTCTTAACGACAGGCACACATACCATTGTATTAAAATCAACGCAAATCGGTCTGCTGCCCATAGCTGTATTTCGCGCTTGGTATGCTGGATTACAAATGGCATCCTGAACCCCTTCGCCACAGCGCAGAAAAACAAAATATAAAAAATTTGATGTGTTTGATCTAATTCAAATGCGGATTCCTTTCTTCTATGTCGAGCATAAAAAAGAGATAATCGTTCTAATTTGTTGCCAGCTAAATATCGTCGAGAATGCGTTATAATTTTCATCCAGGTGCGCTGATGGCGGAATAGCGGTTTCAGTCCTTACACCGGCCAGCCGGAATTCAACGTTCAGAAAACAAAAGCAAAATAATGAACGAAAAATTGCCTCGTAAATCGACATGGGACTGGGCTTGATCGCTCGCCATGCAAAGAGCATGCGCATTACAAAAAACAAAAGTGTAGGTATTGATGATTATATTTCGAGAACATTAAATAGTATGCTAACACAAAGGCCGGACGCTGTTTCTTTCAGCGGCCATTACATTCTTCTCAAGTCCTCACACCCGAAATACTCTGCTGGACGTCTTGATTGAGACTGTCTGAGCTCAGTAACTCACTTACTCTTGGTTCGCGGCTCTCTCGCTTTCGTAGATCTTGATTGGATCAATAGACTTCTAAAGAACTGTTTTTCTCATCTCCATTGACAAAGACACATCTTTTGAATTTCTACCTTCACCTGGGCTATTCCATAGTTAACTTCCTTAATTCATCTTCCATCTGCTGTTATTAAACATATTAATGTACACATATGCCTATACACATTGACAGAGATTATTAACAATATAATAGCATCGGGGTTACTGTGAAGGGACATTGTTTATCGTATTTGGATGTGTACATTTAACTATTTGGCCTATTTGAAATTTTCGCCTTACCTGAAAGATTCTACAAACGTCAACACCAAAGAGAAATTCAAAGACAGGCAAATGATAATGTAAAACCGAACAATAGTAAAGATAACAAGAGAAAGTTTAATAACTGTCAACTGTCATTTACTGCCAATATAGTACCTTGCTGTGTATGGCAGGGGAGAGGGGGGGGGGGGGGGGGGTCTTGAGCTGAGGATTTAAAGCCGCCTGGCTAGTGCAGTCGCTGCGAACTGTGCAGGTTAGGATTTTCTTTTTGCTCCCGACAGAAAAAAAAATCACCCACCTTTCCGAGGATTCGAACCGGGGTCTCCCGAAGGAAAAACTGGTGTTCTAGGCATTCGGCCAGCCGCTCCTCGAAAGTATAATAATTTTGCTATAAAGTTACATTTATAGGCACCTTGCCATCTTGAAAGATGATAGTTTTTACATTGTGCTTTATAAGGGCATAACAGCTAAAACCCATGGCGGTAGCGAATGTGACTGATCAGACCAATTCACGCTGTAAATGTTCGTCCACGATGGATGCATGTGAACGCATGGTCATTTTCACCATCACGCACCATCTTACGTATCACACATTCAGTGTGTAAAGCTACATAGTAAGGGTAATTGCATAGCAGATGGTGCAGTGTGTGTGTGTGTGTGTGTGTGTGTGTGTGTGTGTGTGTGGGTGTGTGTGTGTGTGTGTGCGTGCGTGTGTGACATGGCTTTACATTCCCTATTCTACTGCATGACTTGGTGTGGATAATTTTCTCTCCTGACACCGTTTCTGTCCACACAGTTTAGTGACAATTCTGAAATGTTTCTGGTGGCCTTTTAATGAGATGTTGCTATAGCTGCCAAAACATAGTTCTCAGTATAAGATAGTGGAGATCAGCATCATCCAAGTGGGCAACCACACAGTTGAGATTACTGATAATAACGTTGATAACGACCTGCAGAGCGCATATTGCTTGGATAGATCTAAGCTGTCAACTGTAATATTGACTAAGTTGTTCTTTGATTTCTATTTTATTCAAGTGCTCAATATGAGTGCTCAAAATCACAGCTTCTAAAATCATTTCTTATAATGAATCCTACCTGTAATATTAGTATCGATTACCAAAGTCGAAGAGCCATCAGTAGTGTTATCTCTGCCCAGACTTTGATTACCGTTGTGTGTGTACCATCGAACTTGTCCAGAAGGAAACCCGGGCGACTCTAACACACACTTGCATGTTGCTGTTGAACCAGTTATTATCTTGCCATCCACTACACCAGGTCCAACAGGACACTGGCTGTAGTCTATGACCGCTATTGGACTACCTGTAGGGAAACGTAGTATTTCAATAAGCAGTTTAAGACCACAACAGAACGATCAGAATACATCATATTAACAGGTTCAGTGCTAAACAACATGTAGGTATGGACCAAACAAAACTTGATGACTGAAAAAGGGAAGTACAGATGTGTCAGTTATGAATTAACAGTTTAAATATGGTAGCAAACATGTTGTATTATATATCAAAATAAAAGGAGTTGTATATGGAAAACGCATGTACATACGCTATTGGCAGATACGGACAACCACATAAGACGACCAGTCATCCCATGGCACTTGATCAGTTAACATACAGAATGCATTTGTTTGATGTTGTTGTGTCATAGGCTCTTAATGCTGTTTAACCTCTGCATTTTTATGCTTTCTATTCGTCTGACATTCCCCCATTGTTACTACCTATGACTAATAGACACATAAATGGTATTTAAAAATTGTTGCATGTCCTTTACATGACCGCAAATCAACCCCAGCATTTTGGATATTTGTGACTTACTAGGTAATTTTACGTGTGGTAGTTTGCCATTGTTTTCTTATCGAGACGTCAAGGTTTAAGTCCTACTTAATGCCTGTGTAGGGGATGAACTCCTTCCCCCGCTATCATCACACCAGAAGAGTTAGCGCTCTTAAACTATGGACCACGTATTCTTCAATAAGTGGTTTAAGTACTTTTAATATACACAGTATGACTAATAGACTGAATAGTATTATATTTAATATATTCACGGAGCCGGGTGGAGCATTGGCTAGCATACTTGCCTGCCAGTCCCCATGTCATGTGTTTGAAATAGTATATAGGCCGAATTGTAAAATATGACCTGGGCTCCCAGGTCGACCAAGCATGAAGTGGGTGCCAGAAAATGTCCCGGGAGCAAAAGTGGCCGGCATGACATCCACCACATCACCTCTCTAGTTCCGATAGATCCATAGCGATATGGGACCAGCACAATATGTCCATTGCGTTTCAATTCGTGTAAAAATGGTCTTTTACCAATTAGTAAAAGTATAAGTACCATTGTACTAAATGTATCATTCTTTCATTCATTCAGTAGCATGTCCTTTGTAGAACCTAGCTGCCATAACAACCTTCCGGAAAACCTCTCGATCATAAGCAAGATGTTCTGCTTCCGATACACCCATCTGGAGATCATCCGCCACATTCTGCAGCCATTTAAATGTATCAGCACATGTAATACATATATTAGTAGTAATACAGGATGTTCTCCCCCTTCCTCCAATGTGGCTCCGAGCCACAATATTTTCCCTATTGGCAGCCACATAACGTCACTGTATAACGTCACGTTCTGGAGCCGCAAGAATAATATTTCACACGTTAAAGAAGATCACTTCCAGTTTTCTTCGCTAAAGAGGCACATTACTACCGGTCTTTAAAATAAGTTTAAAAATCTAAAAGATGGCGGTTATTATTATCTTCCTTTTCTATTTGTGCTTCCCCCTCATCTTCCTCCTCGTATTCTTCCTCTGCCTCCACTACCTATTCATCTTCTGCCTTGTCTTCTTTTTCGTCTTCCTCCTCGTATGCATCTGTCCTCTTCCTCCTCTTCTTCTGCTGCTGCATGGTGGTTTTTATTTTCTGTAATTGGCATTGCTTAAACAATATCATTATTGCATTAGCGGTGAGTTAGGGTTATAATTGTCTTCCTCCTCCTCCTTATTTCTGCTCCTTCGGCTTCTTTCATAAGTAGTAGGGTGGGCGGGTTTTGTAGCTTGGTGGTTCCAAGCCATGTTCAGTGTTGAGGTATGACCATGGGGAGCGCGGTGGGCAATATCTTATTTTGCTGCGATTTTCATGACTTCTTTCTTTCTTGGTCGTGTCCAGTGATGAAAGTGTGGAGAGTGGGGTGAGGCATTTTCCGCGCTAATGGCTATGAAACTATATTACCAACGAATAGTATACTACAACAAGAAACGATGTACAGAAAAGAGATGGAAGCAGAAGAAGAGGCCGACTGCGTAAACGATTGACTATATATAGAGCAGCTGCTACATTTTCTCTCTCTCTCTCTCTCTCTCTCTCTCTCTCTCTCTCTCTCTCTCTC
>JACEFZ010017002.1:0-175000 GCA_014155875.1 Cepaea nemoralis | reverse complement strand
TGTTGATGTTTGTTCAACAGTGGTTGTTCTATATGTTGTAAACAATCAATGTTCTCTGACACTATATCAAATTCAAAAGGTTATCGAGTGGGTGTGGAGACATACACATAGACACAGTTGTTTTAAGGAGTGAAGTATTTTTCCCTTGTGTCTGTAGTAGAATTCCGTGATCACCTTGCTTTATAAGAAATGAGTGAGAATGTCAATTCATCCCATCTTGGATCCCCTAGATAAACTAAGCGAATATTCTCATATATTAAATCCTACATCCCACAGTCTTCTTCTTCGTTCTCTTCTCCCCCCCCCCCCTGCCCCTTCTACTTTCTTTCTTCGTTAAGAATAAATGGAGAGCCGATGTGAAGACTGGCTATTTCTTTCTGTTGAAAATTGAGGCTGCTAAATCCAACCAGCCATGAACAAGTCTGCTAGGTTCTATGCTCCACTGCCACAGTGTATGGCACGCTGTGGTCAATCAGCCGATACAGCGACGCTGTATCAGATTGTCATAGGAAGTACAAACCCCTGGCTAGGGTCATCCTCATTTATATCATCACCTCATATCACAGCAGCACCATCTACACCTCCATGTTTATCGTAAACTACATTGTCTTCGTTGTTCTTTTGGAGTCTGCATTCTATAGCTTTTCATTGATCTACCTGTCATCAATTTACCATTGCTCATCATCGAATTCCTCAACTCTCCCACGATTATTGTGTAGGCACATGTCTCCAATAATAGGTATGCTGTTTGTACTCCAGTCAGCGATGCACAACAGTGACTGCCTCCAAGTTCATTCTTACAAAGTATGAATCAGAGACGTACTACTATAAGTATATTAAATATTGAGCACAACCCACTACTGGCAACGCCGACCGCATTCCGGCACAAACCTAAGGCCTATCCACGTCATGGATAGTCAAATCCCGAAACAACCAAATAATCAATTTTATCGTTGCTCACTGGATTTAGGAGGCCTGGTGTTCCTTGCCAGTGAGAAGTCCTGATCGTTCGGGTCCACATCGATTGACGGACGTCAGTCGCGGCGATTGGGCAATCTTGAGCATAGCCTACGATGGGTAGCGTTGTGGTATTCCGGTGTGATAATTTGGCGTGTCCAGTGTGTGCCGCGTGGTTACACACCCGCTTCCCTGACCGGATCCGGAAACAAGCCCCGGATCACGCGTGTGAAGCGGGTGTGTAACCACGCGGCACACACTGGACACGCCAAATTATCACACCGGAATACCACAACGCTACCCATCGTAGGCTATGCTCAAGATTACCTAATCGCCTACCTAATGCACTACTGACGAGCTCAAACGAGGGCGAAACTCGAGTATAGTGCTTCCATGACGTGGATAGGCCTTAGGTTTGTGCCGGAATGCGGTCGGCGTTGCCAGTAGTGGGTTGTGCTCAATATTTAAATTTCAAATCCCGAAACAACCAAATAATCAATAAGTATATTAGTTTAGAATGATGGGTGTTTAGATGTACCAATGGTATACGTATTATTAATATACGATGTAGCTAAAGACAGATAAACAGCAAAAGTATATTCAGTAGATGACTAGTAGAAGTGTAGTCGGTAGACGACTAGTAGAGTATAGCAATTAAACGACTAGTAGAAATGTAGTCAGTGTGTGAACAGTAGATGTTTATCAGTAGAATATAAAGTCTCTAAAACATTACAAACATACTCAGTTGTAATGTGCAGTCCTGGCTGACAACATATGGGATGCTTATCCCAGTACTTTTGGATACATTTGGAAACATTTTGACGTAGTATGTGTACTCAGTCAGATCAAATTTCTCTGCAGATACTCGCCATATACATTCTGTGGAACGACTGTCCAGAGTAAGAGAACGATGTTCCTCAATAGAGCAATGATTGCTGAGCACACCTTCCTGTAACCAATCTACCTGAAAAAGAGTCCATGTTTATACCAATATTGAATATATCTAAATTATTGCATTTCATTTATATTTTAAATGGAATTAATGTGAGGGGTGGGGTGGGGTGGGGGTAAGAGTATATACTATCATAGGTCATAAAACAGATCATAGACTGAAGGAAACAGTCATTGTTATGAAATATGTAGGCAAGGGAAGACCAAGAGAAAATATGCTAGAGAGCATAACTTCTTGTTATGGAAAACGTATATATTGGGCCTTAATGGCAACACTCGAGATAGGAGACTGTAGTCAATCTTGACAACCAACACCATATAGTGTAGACTATAAGATGGCGTAGTGTGAACATTTTACAACAGCTGTAGAATCATGGTTTGGTTCATAGGCTGGGAACGTCTGGCCCGCGAGCTGCTTAAGATACGTGAAATCATTTGGTCTGACCCTGCCAAGGCAGACACAGGAGGGACTCGACATTGATTAAATTTGTATGCTTAATAAACAGTGATAAATAAATCTAATAGGAACGTCATCAATACCAGCTATCATCACACGCTTCGCCAAAGTAAAGCAGTTGCAGCCATAATCATATGTTTGAGTATGATAAATGTTTAACTAAATATAGCAGGCTATTCTTTAAGGTGATAATTTTGTATGGCCCACGAATGATGTCATAAATACCCACATGGATCTTTGCAGATAAACAGTTTCTACACTTTCGGTTATAGATGTCAACCTGGAGCGCTTTGCCTTGTCGGCCACACCTATAGTTCTTACATACAACAGTCATACTACACTATTACTCATAATAGCGCCTCAGTCATAACGGTCTAACATTTTTCATATTATTTGATCTAATTCTAAAGGGTTCTTACTATGAGGCGAAACAAAGGTCGTATAATTTGTCAAATACTTGTACCAACAACATCAGTGGTAATTGTTGAGTTTTCTAAATGCTATAATGAAATATATAAAAGAAATAAAATCCGCACACAACAATTAAGCAAGGGTTATCCAAATAGCAGAACATGCTACAGCTTGGACGTATTAGGTTTTCTGACACACAATCACATGTTATTTTAATGTGTAGTGACTGTCATGTTTCAGAATAAGAGTTAACATAGAATAAACCAGGGTGAACTATATTAACCACTTAGTTAGTTATTTAGTCGCTGTTCCAACTTCGCGGCAACGGGTCGTCCCATTTATGCTCCGTTCCTGTGCCAGTAAATATCAAACAAAATGCTCCTCACTGCCCAATGTGAAAAGTGGAACAGACAGGAATCTCGGCAAGCCAACAACCCGCACAGGTACACTGTGCATAATGCTGCAGCCAGAATGCCAACACAAAAGTCCTCCATGAAAAAGACAGTTCGTTATCGATGGAATCGGCAGTCACCAGAAAGACTTCATTGACCCGGGTTTCATCCCACATGGCAATGTCTCTTTCTACAGGGCGACCCGCCGAAAGCGCCGCACAAAGCATGAACTTCTCAGCTCCAGCGACGACTCCCAGGAGTCTCCTGAAATATGCACCTGTCAATTCGGTCAATCCAGTCAATTCAGCGATAACATGCAGTTCACTGTGCAAACAACAGCGGACATATGTTAAAGCATTCCACGCGAATTTCACAGCTCTCAAGGTCGCCCACGCACTCATTCAGCAGCGGGGCGACGGAGCCATGCACATATTAACCATTAAGACATTACATATACATTAAACATAATAAAATATATCAATAAATTATATTTATTGATATATTTTATTATGTTTAATGTATATGTAATATGTACAATAATAAAATCAATCAATAAAATATATTTAAAAAAACATACATTGGAAACAGTAAGCTGCCATAAGGATTAATAATAAAGTACGCCAATATTAGTCTGTTAAGAGAGGTGTGAGGCACCGATGTGCAATGTCTCCAGATCTTTTTTCCCTGGACAGCGAACATATTTTCATAAATGTAGAAGATATGAAAGGAATCATCATTGGAGGAAAAAAATATCAATAATATTAGATATGCGAATGATACTGTATTGATTGCAGACAATTTGCACGATCTGCAACAATTAGTAGATGCGATTGTTGCAGTTGCAGACAGTGAACAACAGGGGTTAGTTTTAAATTGTAAGAAGACACAGATAATGGTCGTCACTAGGAAGAAGGAAATACTAAAATGTAATATTCAGGCAAATGGGAAAATTCTCAAGCAAATGAATCGGTACAATTATCTCGGAACAGTCATAACATCTGATGGGAGATATCTAGAAGGGATTAAAACAACAATCGCCATAGCGAAGGCAGCCTTTAGCAAGATGGAAAACATACTGACCAATTTTTAAAAAAAATGTCAGTTGCAAACGAGAAAAAGAGTGTTGAGGTGTTACATATAACCTGTGCTTCTGAATGGAAGTGAAGCATGGACAATGAGCAAACAGGATGAAAAACATATGACGGCTGTGGAAATATGGTTTATGAGGAAAATGCAAAGAATACAATGGGCAGACCGGAAAACGAATGACCAAATCCTACGCGAAACGAAAATCGTAAACTGATTAGAGAAATTAGACGTAAAAATTCAACATTTTTGGTCACTTTATGAGAAGAAATAAATTGGAGGACGTGGTGAAACTGGCAAGATTGAAAGGAAGAGAACAAGGGGAAGCCAGAGAAGTAAATACCTCGATGGCTTGGCCACGTGGCATGGTCGAGACAGGAACACTGAGTTGATTCACGACTCTGGTGATCGAGTGGCATGTCGAAATATGACCGCCCACGCTTATCGGCATGGTACGTGATGATGATGATGATGAAGACATTACACATCCCTGCCTCACACCTCTCTTAATAGGCTGATATTTTGACCTACTTTATTATCAATATGCATGACAGCTTGCTATTTCCAATACAAGTTTCTAGGATCTTGCTGATCACTTTTTAGATCTACTAGCATCTTCATCATGTTCATAGGTTGCTTTATCGAAAGCATTTGTGTATTCAATAAAGCAAAGATATAGATCTTTGTTTACTTCTATAGAACTTTAAATTAATATTCTCAGCATTTACACAGCATTTACAGTAAGTACCCTTGCCTTCTACAAACCCACATTGTTCTTCTCCTATTTAGGATTGTATTTTATTCCTAACTCTTTGCATGATAATTCTTAGTTAAATATTAGTGATGTGGCTCATTATACTAATTGTTCGATGATGATCACATTCAAGGCTCCTGATGTCTTCGGCACTGCTATACATATAGAAATGCTTTACTCAGGAGGTATATCTCCAGTATCATATATTGTGTTCGGCAGTCTAGTTACTTGGTCTATTCTATATTCTTCTAAGGCATTGATAATTTCTGTTGTGATGTTGTCTGGGCCCGGGGTTTTGCCAGTTTTAATTTGGTCAAGAACATTCTGAATGTTCACCTTTAAAATCGATGGTCCTTCATTATTGTTCGGAGTATCATACTGTATTTCTCTGTGATCATTATACAGTTTTTTTTCCCACATAATCCTACCATGTATGTCAAATCTTTTTCTGTTATGACCTTGTATCTTTTGTTTTCAGTGAGCCTGTTGATGTACGTCTTCTTTTATCAATAAGTTCCCAAATTCTTTTGTGCATTAATTTGGTATTTTTACTGTTGTGTTGTTTTTCAGCATCTTTGCAATTTTTCTCAAGCCATACTTCTTTTGCCCTTCACATAATGTTCTGACTTTTCTGGGAATCTCTTGATATTAGTCAGGACTATATTTGTTGTGTCTTCTTGTTTCCATTAGTCGTCACATTTCTTCAGTCATCCATTTCTTACGACCTACTTTCTTTAATTTTGGGATAGTTGTTTCTGCAGCCAAAACTGATTGGATTCTTCATTTCCCGTTGATCATCTATATCTTGACATGATATCTCTAGATCAGACAATACATTAAATCTGTTTTTTACGTATATGTAAAATTTGTATTTCCTCTCATTTTGCAATGTGCACAGATCATATTTAGTGTTTGACAGTAGATACTTGAGTTCTTTATGTTTACCTTCATTGGTCCTTTAATCAATCTGATTACTGTCAAAGTTTGGAGCTGGTTTTGCGACTGGTAACGAATTTCGAAACCTTCTGCTCATCAGGATGTAATCCTTCTGGTTTCTAATCTTGCTACCAGGGCTCCACGATTTCCATAATCTTCTTGGATGTTGCTTAAAGTATGTGTTTCCTACCATCAGATCATGCTCTTTTACATATTCTACAATTACCTGTTTTGCACGACGAATATAGCTGTGAATGTCTCTGTAGTGGGCTTCCTTCTTAACGGCCTAGCTGATGGCCCTCTGTTCATTGAAGTTTATAGATTGATTCTATGTTAGTGTGTTGTCCCCTCATTTGACAACGTGTTTGTTCTCACGTTTCTTGGAATGCCACAATATGTCAGTTTCCACCGCAGTATTACTCTTCTGTTGGTATTTAATGCGTTTAGTGTTTTTTTTTTTTTTTTTCAATACCAGTTGTTTGTCACCGCTGAGGGCTTGCGGAATTGAAAATTCATCACTGTGGAATACAAACTGTTGCCATTGACATTGTGCTGATGCTGTAATGTTTAGGGAATGCAATTCATCTGAATAGTTGGAGCAAAGTATCACAGTTAGTGTGCACGTGGATTAAGGTCTGCGAACTGCCCAGTCCTTAATCTGTGCCGGAAGATTCCAGTAGGTTGATGACTGCTCTTGGTTGCATACAATTCAATCCATCCTTTCTCCAATAATCCTCTTCCTCTTTCAACACATGATCCTCACATTTTTTCCAGTAAATTTTATCAATATTTAATAGCGAGGACTGAGTTAGTATCTTGACGTCATACAATTTGAATGTAGTATTGTCAGCTGCCACGTGTTCTTTAATTTTAGCCCACACAAGTTCTATAGGGTTTAAATGAGAATGGTACTACGGGAGTCTCAATCACATATGGCCATGCTCTTCTATAAACTTGTCGATTTGATATTTCTTGCTTTTTTGCGCCTGTTTTAAAAGGGACAACAACTGGCGCTTGAAATATGTTTCTGGAAATGGTATATTTTCCCTTCGGAGCCATTTCTTTATTGCTTCCTTTGTGCTCGATGCCGTAGGTATTTTGTCTTCTTGGGCAACAACATTGATATCATGCATTGTCCATGATTAAACAAGACAGCCTATAAAGGGGTGGAAGCACTGTATTCTCTAGCCAATCTCTAAATACATTACCATTTATCTCATTATGATAATCCCTATTGTCTGTATGCTTTGATACGAACACGAGTCCAGCATTCTGTAGTAAGCCATTATGATTACTACCAGCATAGGATATGGCCAAACGCTGTCCTTTGCTACTGGGCAAATAACGCTTTAATTTTCCATCCACTGATTGCCATTCCTTTTCATTTGTATGGTGCGCATTGATCCACGTCTCATCCAAATACACTATGTCATAATTTTCTTTGCGCATTTTCCTTACTTCATGTAGGTATCTGCTTCTCATGGCTCCTAAATGCGGTTGCTCGCAACGGATATTTCTACCTCCCTTGTACTATCTAATAGTGAAGCCTAATATTCTTTTAATTTTCCACAAAGTTGTTTTGGATAGCTCCATGTTATTGTTCTTTCTCAACCAAACCCTAAGTTTTCTTACAGTCACTGTTTCTTTGGCATCCAGCATTTTTATAATAGCTCGCCTTATGACATCCTTGTCAAAGCTGTATATAATTGCTTTTCTATCTTCCGTTTGCTTATCGCGTGTTGGATTCACTACAGATTCTTGCACCCATCGACGAAATGACCGTTTTCTCAAACTCAATGCATGCATTGTTCATTTTTCGGGATTTGTAACAGTATGAAACAGTTTCCTGCGATCAGTTTCTTGATAAAAGTATGTGTACAACTTCATAGCGACGCTTTGAAGTGTACAAAATTTCACAATCAATCCCATTCAACAATATTCACACATTCCGATGTTTGCGATAAATGGTAAGATTCATAACATAATCACGTTTCACGAAAGAACCCATATTTCGATGACACCTCTGAACACTCCTATTTAAAAGTGTCGTTCGTGCCCTAATGGTACCACGACAAAATTTTGAAAAATAGCGCGGGTGTGTCTGGGTGAAGTTGTAATACATTAGAAAATGTGGTCTTAATACATGACCCGTAAATTATATACCGCATATAAACGAACATTGAAATCTGCTGTACAATCTCCAGAACACAATTGTTTTTTTGTTTGGTAGACATAATGATAAGGTTATATGCTAAATCTCATCATTTTACCTCAGATGGTTACTGAGATATGGAATGTTATATTAGGGCAGACAAAAGTAAACAGACTATAGTTATTTAAGTGCATTCTAAACATTAAACGTCATCTAAGGTAGATTGGTTGTTAGTTATTTAGTTGGTATTCCATACACTAAACAGAATGGCCAATGTTTTTTTTTAAACAAATAGTGCAGGTACTCACTCTTTTTATGTAGAGAATGGCTTTAACGAAAACATAGACATTCCTCGCCCTACACGTGAACTGTAAGTCCTTTGTTGAGTAGTAAACTTTAACAGGATCGCATACTGGATCACTTGTCCAGGCTGTAAGCATACATTTGAATATTTTATGTAAAGATATTGTTTGGATTCAACGATATTAAGTGATATATCGTAATATGCATGCTGGTCTAACTATTATAACAACATGAGGACACCAAGTTACGCTGTTGACTTTGTACGCGTTCCACATAACGCAAAATAAATACAACGTAGAAGAATTCTCGCTATTAATAACAGCGATTAATAAGTGTTCGCGATATCCATTGGCTTGGAAGCAATTCTACGCCCTCTTTTCAAAGATAAGTTAAAGTCAAGGACCTTCTAAGACAAAATAGGTGCATTGGGCACACTACGATATACTCGTACATTGATAAATTAATTGGCACTAGATTCATGACATAGTCAATATCACGGCGTCCGCATTTACTTCCCAAAAAATTCCTGGTACACTTTTTAAGCTTGGTCAATCTAGAAGCAAAGGTGAACTTTAAACATCTATCCAGATGCGAACTAGAACCCACAACCATTGTGTCTGTGCGCGAGCGGCTAGCAAATATGGTACCGCAAAGATCAATTCTAAAATATGTATGTCGTTGGTAACTGTTAATTAATTAATTAGTTAGTTTGCTGTTCCATATAAAAAGTGGAGCAAACAACGTTTCAGACTAAACCAACAAAACGATGATAAAATTCCAAGACAATAGTCAGTCACTAGAATTGCAGTTCATCGTCAGTAGTTATCAATGTTGTAATAAGCTAAGCTTATGAGGATTTAATCAGAGGTTTGTTGGAGTGCCATCCCTCCGATGCCTTTCGGAGCTGAGCGGGGTGAGGTGGTGTTGGGCGTGCGGTGGTCGGTGAACCTAGTGGATAAGTTAACACGTGGTTGGACTATGAAACCAGTGGTGGCTGGACTAGCGAAACTCCCAAGTCGTATAAGGGAGGCGGAGTTTCGAACCATGCAACAATAACCCGGATGGTTGAGTACTCTGAACTAACATTTGTCTACCAAATGCATCTTACAAAACGCAGGCTTGTGTCAGGCACAGGAGAGTTAATTATCACACAGGGGTCATATTTCATAGGGTGACCCGCTATGATAAGACTAATTACATTGCCTGTTCACAGTTAGTTACATGTACAATGTGTTCAGACTTGTTGTGATTGTGTGTATGTGCGCGTGTTTCTGTCTATCTGTGGATGTCTGTGTTTGTTTGTGTATATGTGTGCGTGATTGTGTGAGTGTGATTATGTGCTTGAATGTACGTGTGATTGTCTGCCTATTTATCTGTCCATCTCTTTGTGTGTCTATTCGTGTGTACGTCAACCTCTCTGCATGTCTATATGTATGTTTATCTGTGTGTCTGGTTATATGCGTAGTAATTGTGTGTCTCTTTGTACATCTGCGTGAATGTCTATCTGCTTACTTCTCGTTGTACTTGTATGTGTAACATTGTTGTGAGGGTATATATTCTGATATTTATCTGTCTGTTTGACTGTTTGTCCGCATGCCTATATGACTACTTGTGCCCTTGAATGTGACTGGTCGCTATACAGGCCTAAAATGGTATCACAACTCCCGGGCAACGTGCAAATGTAAGTGAGACTAAACTTGACTTGGAAATAATATACAGAGGCAATACATTCACGGCAAGTGAACAATGGACGAAGTGATGAAAATACTGTTACAAGTAAGCACTTATACTACCGTAAATGTGGAGTTGGTTATATGGTCTATATATGGTCTTAAAACCGGAATTTTAAAAGAATTATGATATAAATAAATTTTTTTTTAAAGGTAGAATTGTCGGAAAGTTAAAATTAACGTCGCACACATTAAGAAGTTTTCACATTTTAATAATTAACAATTAAAAATTCAAAAAAAAATGTTTACAAAATCAGAAAATTAAAATTAAAGAATTAAACATTTAAAGTGTGTGTGTGTGTGTGTGTGTGTGTGTGTGTGTGTGTGTGTGTGTGTGTGTGTGTGTGTGTGTGTGTGTGTGTGTGTGTGTGTGTGTGCGTGCGTGTGCGTTTGCGTTTGCATGTGTGTGTAACAGATCCCATTTCCTTTTACATAATGACCTATGTGTGATTGTAACACAACGAATCTAAAGAGTAACGTGCAATCAGAAGACCTGATACCGTGATCTCGCCTACCAGAATTGAATTGAAAACAATACCGAGGCAATAAACTGACCGCAAGAGAACTTATCGCTTTGACAGGCCACGACTTTAGCGCCTGATTGTTTCATGTTCAGACAGGTCTGGCAGGGCATAATATTGATCTGCAGTGATGTGATCCCACGACCTAAGACATCATGTGTAAAAAGACCAGCATTTGCCGTATAGAAGTATTTTTCTCTGACAACAGCAAAGTGATTACAATGTGGCAAGTCGCTAATTGTAATTTAGACTTTGATAATGTTTACACATTTTCGCTATGTTTCTCCAAGTCGCCATCTGATGTTATAAATTTCCCTAGGTAGATAAAATTATCCACTTGGTTAAGATTTGTCTATACTGTTTTAATCTTTCTATTAGTGTTCGGAATGTATATCTTGCCTACTTGGTCTTTTTTTCTTCCACAGACTCATAGTACTCTTCACCAATTTTCATTTTGTATTGTCTTTCTGATTCTTTTCATTACATTCTGTCTGGAATCATAATTTTATAGGCATCCGAAAAGAAGATTGTTGTCATTGATATCCTTCTGAAGAGTGGTCATACTGGTCGATGGCCATATTCTGTTGGTATGTAGATCTCGCATTTGGCTAACACATTATCTTACTTTGGTCGATATATTTCTTGATTCTGTCATTAATTTTCTTTCTTTTGTTATTAGGTGTCTACATTTTGGTAATATGTTTCTTCATTTGGCTAACATGTTTCTTATTGTGGTCTACATTTTCCTAATTTGGGCAACACAGATTTTACTTTGGCTACCATAATTCTTAATTTCATCATATGTTTACAATAATTTGGATAACATATTTTCGTATTTCGATCTATATATTTATAAGGCTGGTTTAGATACTTCTTATTGTAGAAAATATGTTTAATAATTTGACTACCATAAATTCTTAGTTTGGTCGACATATGTATACGTTTGGAAGCAATAATTATAGTTTTGGAATACATTTTTGTTTATTAATTTGGCTCATATTGTTTCCTACTTTGTTATAATTTTGGTTGCGATATTTCTTGATTTATCCCTCATTTTGGTTAATGTGGCATGTTTCATACTTTTAATAAGTTTGGTTAAGATATTTCTTATTTTGGACAACATTTTTACTATATTGGATATATATTTCACCACAGGTGAAAGAAATATTGACCAAGTAAAGAATTATCGCGTCCAAACTTATAAAAAGTAGGAAACCTTGTAAACCAAAAGGGAAATATATTGGACAAGTAAAGACATATCGCTTAATTGATTGATTTAAGAACCGACATCACAGCATTCGGGGCACTCCCATAAGCACTCCGTCTCCATCCTCACAAGCCAGAGAAGAGTTCCAATACCAATAGTTCTAGCAGCAATCTGATTATATGTCCGTCTCGCTTTCCTCTGAGTGTCGAGCATCTGAGAAATACCCTCGACACTCCTCGCTGCCTCATTCTTGCCAGACTATAGTGTTCCATTTGCTCCTCCGAGGTGTACACGTTCTCCCACAAGGCTGCAACCACGTTTGCCTTGTCATGCATCAATACTCCACCAAGTTTTGCCAAGACAGCCAATTTATCCGCCTGTTCATTACCCAGCACAACGGCATGCGATGGTGAAAAGATCCAGGTGATGTTTGCCACCCGTGACATCCGAAGCGGCGCAAGCCACTCTGCCCGAAGTCTGCCTGTCCACACTCTCCTCAGCATGCTTTCTGAGTCAGTTACAATCACGATTTGTGTGTGTATCGTATTCTCCCTCCAGCGGATAGCTGCACTGACCGCCTCCACCTCCATTCTTAAGCTAGATGTTGTGGTATCATATGCCAGGTTCTTCTGCACCAAATGTCGACCATTAGCTTTAGCTAAGAATTCCCAGGCATTTCTCCTACCTCTCAACACCAAGCCATCTGTATAGATAATCACATCACCCGGGCAAGCATTATCCTGGATTAGTTGCTTGATTTCCACTTCCGTGGCCCCTGCTGTCCACTTTCTGCACTCCCGACTCAATGTAATTATAACTCTGCACTAGCCTGACTGCTGGTACTTGACCCCACGCCTCTCATCACCTAATGTTCTCCAAGATCTGTCTATCGTAGACTCCGCTTGCGCCATCCATGATTTCCCTCTTATCCGTCTCTGTCTATGTCAGCAGATACTCTGAGGTATGCCTTCGCCTGCACCACCTTGTGCCTACCAGCAACAGCCGGCAGACCAAGGATGTAACGTATACACACTACTGGCGTGTCTCTGGTGCATCCCAAAATGACCCGCATAGCTTCATTCTGTATGCGCACTAATTTCACCAGCTGACTCTTTGAGACAGTGATCAGACCTTGTCCATAATCAATTACTGAGAGGATCAAGTGCTGGTATAATGTGAAGAGCATTCTCTGCTCTGTGTCCATTGCAGCCATAGTTTTAAGCGCATTGAGTCCCTTTTGAGATCTTGTCGCAACTGTCTCCACATGGTTCTTGAAGGACATAATCTTGTCAAATGTGATTCCCAGATACTTCAGTTTGTTCTCTCTGTTGACGCTTCCACCATCTATCGTGAGGCTTGGAACATCAGCTCTCACAATCCTGTTGTCCAGAGAGCACTACAAAACAGCTGCCTTTTCCGGTTGGATGACAGCACTAATTTCAGTGCACCAATAAAACACTTTGTCTACTGTCGCCTGTCCCTCCTGGGGTGTTTGCTCCCTATCTCTTCCCTACCTATATGCAAGAATATCATCTGCGAATATTAGTATCCTTCCAATCCCTGGTGCTTCTAGGTTTGCAGTCATCCTCATATACACGTTAAATCGCACCGCTGAGATTGCAGATCCCTGTGGCAGTCCCGTTGTTAAATATGTTGCTCTGAAGTCCATGCACCCAGACGGAGAGCAACCCGACGAGAAATCAGGACGGCTGCTATCCAGTTCACCAAGCATGGATTGACCCTCTTCTCCGTCATTGCGGTTATCAAATATCATAGCGAACTCTATTGTACGCATCCTCGAGATCAATCGCTTCCGCCATCGTTTCTTGTCTACTCTGGAACCCTTCATAAACGTCAAAGGCAAAAGTTGCTGCATTTGACCAGGTATCATTTCCTGGCCTGTAGCTCCCCAGGCCTATTGGAAGAAACTTCCCCCTTTCCAAAAACTCTTGCAGCTTGACAGCGACTATTTTCTCTAAAACCGTCTCAAATGTATTTTTTTGAGGGTGATGATCCTAAAGCCGCTTAGCTTTTAATGATCCTTGAATGGTTTTGCGAGAGAGATGAGGTAACTGTGTACCCAGTCCTTCGGTACTGATGCTGTCCTAATGCTCTGGTTAAAGCAGTCGGTGATCTCCTTTAGGTCTACATCGCTCAAAAAAATTATGTGGCCATACCTAACACCATCGGTGCCTGGTGCCGTGGGAAAACAAATGGGAGAAGTAAATACATATTTCAAAATAAACTTATAAATATCTCAGCAAAACCTATCAAAAGTATGAAAATATACTAAACATAGTAACGAAAATGTTGGAATAATAAAGAAATATTTAAACCAAAGTTATAAAATGTAATAAAATATGTTAGCCAAAGTAAGAAAAAGATATGGCAAAGTAAGAAATGGGTTGGCCAAATTAAGAAAAATGTGTTACCTAAATTAGGACAAAGGTAGCTTCTCTAGTTATGTCAAGACTGTCTTGAAATTTTATCTGAAATGGCATTTTACGCTACATAAGCATCAAGGGCAGCCTTTTCCCCTTTTACATTACCGAAAACTTCAACTTACCATTCCAAAGTAGCTGCTAAAGAATCGCTTATGCAGACTAAACACGCGTCACTCCACACTCTTGGTTTTTCTTTTACCACAAAGTTGTTCTGTCTTTTATAGATAGCTTCACAACATGTCCAAATAACAACGCCAAGAACTCTAAACTGTCGTACATTACCTCAAATGAAACAGTCTTACCAAAATGTATGACAATGCAGTCTGTGGCTCCACCTGAGATAGATATGAGATCATCTAAGTATTCGTCATCAAGGGGTCATTTCCAAAGACTGAAATCGTCAAATTTCCATACCACAATGTCCGCTACACTAACCTTCCTTTGTTCCAGCTCTCAAAATTGCACTGGTTTTCTCGAAGTCAAGCTAAAACAAAATTTCTTACTTTATCCACCTCTATCTTACGTTGTCATTTCATATCCGCAATAGCGTCAAGTGTCCAATCAACCAACCGTGTCTGTTATGAAGTCGGCCTTTCTTAAAACCACGTCTGCCTTATTGACTTCTTGAATACCAGCTACCACATCTTCTAACCGACTTTCAACATTTTATACCACTTAACACTGATAGTCTCTATGATTACAACACAACTGGTTTTCTGCTGTCTGGGTAAATTTCCCAACCTACGGTTGACCTATTTTTTACATTGCCTACCTATTTCTTAGATTGGCTACCACATTTTCCTACGTTTTATGAGTTTGATTGAAATATTTCTTTGTTCGGCCAACATTTTCGTTATTTTGATTAGTATATTTCTTACTTTTTATAGGTTTGGCTTAGATATTTATAAATTTGGTTGAAATATTTCTGCACTTGTCCCATAATTTTCCCATTTTGCTAACACATTTTCCTACTTTGTATAAGTTTGGATGAGATGTTTCTGTTCTTGTTCAATATATTTTCCATTTGGTTAACAAAGTTTCCTACATTTTTAAGTTTGGATGCGATGTTTCTTTACTTGGTCAATATTTCTCACATTTCGTTAACAAATTTTCCCACTTGATCAATATTTTTCCTATATAGGTAATAAATTGTCCTATTTTTTTTATAGGTTTGGATGTGATATGTATAAGTGTTGTTGAAATATTTCTTTACTTGACCAGTTTTTTTTTTCCGTGTGGTTACCAAAATTTTCTACGTTTTATAAGTTTGGAAGCTATTTTTCTTTACATATTCAATATTTTTTCTTCTTTGGTTAGCAACGTTTCCGACTTTTTATAAGTTTTGATGCAATATTTTTTTTTTACTTTGCCTATATTTTTCCCCATTTGTGAACACATTGGTTTACTTAATAGATATTTTCCCCATTTGGGTAACACAGTTTCCTACTATTTTTATAAGTTTGGACGAGATATTTCTTTACATGATCAGTTTAGTTTTTATTTGGGTAATATATTTCCTACTTTTTTTATATGTTTGGCAGAGAAATTCCTTTACTCTCTCGATATGTTCCCTATGTGGTTAACAATTTTTCCTACTTTTTATATTTTATTCTGATATTTAATAAATTTGGGTGAAATATGCCTTTAATTGTCCAATATTTTTCCCATGCGGCTAACAAATTTTCCTACTTTAATAAGAAGATTGGATGAGATATTTTTTTACTTGGTCAGAAATTTTCCCGTTTCGTTAACAAACTTTCCTACCTTTTATTATCTTGGAAGCGATATGTCTTTACTTGGTCAGTATTTTTCAATTTGAGTAGCATATGTTTCTACTTTTTATAAATTTTGACGAGATATTTCTTTACATGATCATTATTTTTTCCCGTTTGTTTAACAAATATTCCTAGGTTATATAATTTTAGTCGAAATATTTTTTTACTTGGTCAACATATTTCCCATTTGGTTAACAAATTTTCCTACTTGATCGATATTTTCCCATTTGGGTACCACATTTTCCTACTTTTTTTTTAATAAGTTTGGACGAGATATTTCTTTACGTGACCATTATTTTTTTCCCGTTTGTTTAACAAATTTTCCTATGTTTGATAGGTGTATTTGAAATATTTCTTTACTATGTCAATATTTTCCCCTTTTGTTTAACACATTTTCCTACTTGATAGATATTTTTCCCATGTGGTAAAAAAATTTCCTACTTTATTTTATAATTTTGGAAGAGATTCTTTTTTTTTTCTTGGCTAGTAGTTTTCTCATTTGGCTAATCCATTCTCCTACCTTTTATAGCTTTGGATGAGATAGTTCTTTACTTGACTATATTTTTTTCATTTTTTAGCTATTGTTCATAAGTTTGTCGGAGATATTTCTTTACTTGGCTAATATTTTTTTTCCCATTCGGTTAACACATTTTCCATTTTTTTCATATGTTTGAACGAGATATTTCTTTACTTGGCTACTATTTTTCCTATTTGTCTGACACATGTTGCTACTTTTTATAACTCTGGACGAGATATTTCCTATTTTAGTCAACATTTTCTCCATTTGATTAACAAATTGTCATACCTTCTATAAGTTTGGATGCGATATTTCTTTGCTTGGACAATACTTTTTTTCATCTTTGTTTACCAAGATATTCTACTTTTCATTAGTTTGGGTGAGATATTTCTGAATTTGGCCTATATTTCTCTCATTTCGATAATAATTTTTCCTACCTTTTATAAATTTGGATGAGATATTTCTTTACTTGGTCAATATTTTATTCACATTTGGTTAACAAATTTACCCACTTTCCATATGGTTGGTGGGGATATTTATAAGCTTGACCAATGTTTTTCCCATTTTGGCTGGCATATTTTCTATTCCAATGTTGAAGTGCTACATAGAACTTGTACGTTTGTCTAGATGTGATACGGGGCAATGAGCAGCCTCATTCAATAACATATATTGGCAAAGGAAATGTGTTTCTATGGAAAGATGCAAAGACCCTAAAGACACATAGAAACATTAATTAAAGTGTAAATTCTCGATCTGAGTCGTGATAACTTCAGTGGTCAGAACAACTCGTGACCATGTCATGATACATCAGACGACTAAGGTTGAGCCAAGACTGAGTAATATTATACATCTCATAAGACGTGCTAGCTTTTGAGTAAAATGTATGAATTCTCCCAGCCTGGCATCGGTGATCACATCCCTCCTCTATGTCTAAGATAACTGTTTAGTCGGACACTGTGATAACTTGTTTATAGTTGTGTATATTACAGTCGAAACTGTAATTGTTTGATTGATGTCGGTATGTTCTTTGGTGTGACTCAATGAGCCTAGACTACATAGACATATAAAAGAGAGAGAAGGGGGAACATTTTAGTCTTCGATTGCACTGTTGACGATGAAGCGGAATCTCTCCCATACCATGGTGAAAATCCTGAGTTAGGTCCTATGGTTAGACAAATGACAGGACACCCATTTTCTGTAGTACCCTATTAACCATGTGTCTCTGATGTACCCCCTAAGCACGTGACTGGATGTAGACCCATTTTTGACCAGATGTAACCATTACCCACGTGTGCGGATGTATTGTTATGCATGTGACCTGATGCACCTCCATTTTGACCGGTCTTAGCCAGTGAACGCGAGTACTTGATGTACCCCTTAGACACCGTGATCTTTGACCGGATGTACCTATTACCCACGTGGTCCGGTTGTATTATTATGCCTGTGACCGGAAGCAGCGCCCCACGTGGTCCGGAATTAGCCATTAACCACTGTCTAAGATAACCCCATTACACATGTGACCGGTTGCAACGCCATTTTGTTTTGATGTAACTATTACCCACGCTACTAGGATGTACTCGTTAAGTTCGTGACCGTATGTAGAGCCTTTTTTGTCCAGCTGTAACCATTACCCACGCTTCTGGATGCACCGTTATGCATGTGACCAGATGCAGTGCCATCTTTGACCGGCTTTATCCAGTGAGCACATGTTCTGGATGTATCCTTATGTCTGTGACCGGAATCGCCGCCATCTTTGACCGAATGTAACTATTACCCAGTGTCCCTGATGTACCACTTAAACATGTGATCATTTGACCGTTTGTATACCATCACACAGCGCGATGACGAGGCTTGTATCTCTAGACCACTTGGTCATACACACGGCCACGCCGACCACTTGGTATTACATTCAGCCACAGCGACCCTTTGGTCTCACATACGGTCATGCCGACCACTTGGTCAGACATTGGACCACGGCGACCTCCTCGCTTGCCAATTTGCCACCCTGTCTCCACCATTTATCAACGGAGATCACTTGATCATACATTCAGCCACATCTACCCCTGGTCATAAATTCGGCAACGCCGACCACTTGGTCATACATTCAGCCACTGCGATCTATTGGTCACACACTCAGCCATGCTGACTACTTAGTCACACATTAAGCCACGGCGACAACTTGGTAATACAATCCGTTACGCCGACCACTTAGTCATACATTCAGCTAGGGCACCCATGTTTGTGCTACATTCTGTCACACCGACCACATGGTCATACATTCGGCCACGCCAAACACTTGGTCATAATTCCACTACGGCGACACCTTGGTCATACATTCGGTCACGCCGACAACTTTGTCATACATTCAGGAACGGTGCCCCCTTGGCCCTACTTTCGGCTATGCCGGCAACTTGGTCATACATACAACCACGGCTACCCGTTTCTCGTATACTCGGCCACGTCGACCACTTGATTATACAGTCATCCACGGCGACCTCTTTGTCATACACTTGGATACAGCGGCCTCCTCGATAGCCACTTTACCACGCGACTCCACCCTACAGCACTCCGCGACTCACGACGCCCTGTGGCCATCTTTAAGTTTTGAAGTTTTCATTGAAATAGCTGTATGATGATATTGTTCATACCACCAGGGCTCTCGACACTACTAATAATTGATATCTTTTATTTTCAATTTAAAAAAAAAAAAAAAAAAAAAACAGATAAAAAAAAAAAATAAGGATTCTCTTTAACACAAAAGGGAGGATATCGCGATAATCCAGCCGATTTGTTATTCATGAGTTGCATCCCATTTCGAAAATTACTGTCAAGGGAAATAAATAGCATTACTGCATAAACTGCATCCCTATCCCTGCATCCCTATCCCTGCACCCCCATCCCTTCGCCAACATCTCCACGTCGGCCTACCCTGTAAACACACATACACCATTCATACACCTTTCATACACCTACACAGTATCTCGGACGTACCAAAACGCGCAAGAAATGAAAAAGTAGGTCAAATGCGGTCCGTTTTTGCAAGGTCACGCGAATGCCGATATAACTCACATGTAACGATTTATTGGCGGCCGCCAACATAAATCGCTCACAAATGATAATTGTTTACGCCAGTACAAACTACTAACATCAACACGTAGTAGTATGGGAGAAATTGCCATTATAATGCGAGAAATGTTTGTCTTTGTTTATTCTAGACCATGACATAGAGAGGGGCAATGAAAAGTTTCCTTCCTCGTTGTCCGTCTTTCCCGCAAACCCATAGAAAATTCGGAGGTATGTATTTCATGAGGATGGTCTACATCAGAGTTAAACTAGTGTACAAACTTAACCATTTCACTGATAGGCATTGAACCCGGACAAATGTCTTCTTAAAGCTTAATTACCATTATGTCAGGGCGGAATTAAAGTAAACAAGGTTCATGAAAATGTAATTGCATAATTTGATTATATTATTTGGTTTGGCAAGTATCTGTTGTAATGTCATCGTAATCCCATCTTCTTTTTCTTGAATAGGGATATCCCTGTTCTAAAGTGTAAGTAATCGTGTGTGTGTGTGTGTGTGTGTGTGTGTGTGTGTGTGTGTGTGTGTGTGTGTGTGTGTGTGTGTGTGTGTGTGTTTACCGGTTATGTCTGACTATTTACTCCTACCCAATATTATTTGTTTGTATATCTACCCTCTATTATAGTATTTGTAGCACATGCAACGCAAAGTAATGCTTTGTGTATACCGCCAAAGCAAGAGGTTAGGCTGGGAGTTTTGACTCTGTTTGGCCTGAGGAAAACTGGCAACATAAAAATTGGACTGACCTCGTTCATTTCATAACCCGAAGTTCAGAAGACTATTTACCAAGTCAGCTAGGCTCTAAGAACACATTTAACGTGTCATTGTGTACATTTTTGTGGATCTTGTTTAGCCTTATATTTAAAAACAAAATATTGAGAATCCTAGCGGCAACAGTCTCTCAACGGAAAGGTATATGGTCACGAGAAAAGCAGGGTATCTTGTCAGAATTATTCAGCTAATTTGTTCATGTGTGTTCGACAATTAAATATGGTGTAAATTCAGTGTTGGAGAAACGCAATAATTAATGGTTGAAGTAGTAGACCTCTTTCAGCCCTGAAGGACTATAGAGTTGTGCCGCTGGTGAGGTACCTGGCAGCACCGCTGGGGAGGTACCTGGCAGCACCGCTGGGGAGGTACCTGGCAGCACCGCTGGGGAGGTACCTGGCAGCACCGCTGGGGAGGTACCTGGCAGCACCGCTGGGGAGGTACCTGGCAACACCGCTGGGGAGGTACCTGGCAGCACCGCTGGGGAGGTACCTGGCAGCACCGCTGGGGAGGTACCTGGCAGCACCGCTGGGGAGGTACCTGGCAGCACCGCTGGGGAGGTACCTGGCAGCACCGCTGGGGAGGTACCTGGCAGCACCGCTGGGGAGGTACCTGGCAGCACCGCTGGGGAGGTACCTGGCAGCACCGCTGGGGAGGTACCTGGCAGCACCGCTGGGGAGGTACCTGGCAGCACCGCTGGGGAGGTACCTGGCAGCACCGCTGGGGAGGTACCTGGCAGCACCGCTGGGGAGGTACCTGGCAGCACCGCTGGGGAGGTACCTGGCAGCACCGCTGGGGAGGTACCTGGCAGCACCGCTGGGGAGGTACCTGGCAGCACCGCTGGGGAGGTACCTGGCAGCACCGCTGGGGAGGTACCTGGCAGCACCGCTGGGGAGGTACCTGGCAGCACCGCTGGGGAGGTACCTGGCAGCACCGCTGGTGACTGTAGTAGAAGTGCATTAATTGTAAACTGCTGCCAAAATAATTGTAGAAGTATCTGATCCATGCCGCTTGTAAAAGGACAGAGCGAGACGGAGGAGATATGCCAGAAGCGTGGAACACAATGTCGCGAAACGGAGACAGTTGATAATCGAAATTAAATCCGCTAAAAGTTCAGAAAGCAAAATTCGATTATTCGCTAGGGGTTGAAGTTAGGCTGTACGAAATGAATGTATAACATATCAAATATATTTAAATAGATAACATGTGTAATTCTGAGGAGTAGTTGTGACAGAACGTTCATGATATATTTAAATGTTAATTATATAAAGTCTTCGCACATTGTCCAACTTGCTATGACGTGTGTCAGATGTCAAACACTTACAACGTGGAAAGGGGAGAGCTCCTAGTAAACAGTATTGTCTTGTCTGAAGTGAGGGCGTTCAATAGCCTAATCTTAAATATATACGGAGACTTTATTAATCTGTGTAAGATAATTTATGTGTTGATGAAATTGATCAAACTCATTCATACTTCATAGGTTGTGAGATATAATTTGTGTGATTTAAAATTTGATAAGACCGGTCATTTATGTTATTACTTCATAGTCTGTGACATATAACGTGTGTTGTTTTTTTTCTAAGTGTTATCAGACCGAAAATATATGTTGTCACTTCATAGAGTGTGTAATGTAATTTGTGTGTTTCCAAAATTAATCAGACTTAGAATGTGGATATTGCTATGTAATTAGTCTGTGGAATAGAATGTCTGTGTGGCTAAAATTGATTGGACTTAATATAAGGGTTGGTTAGGGAAACAATGGAATGGCGGAGTATGGGTTCCCCCTATCAACGTAGAAGTAGAGGTGCCTCCTTCTCTCCGCTAGCCTGCGGGTCACCCTTGGGCAAGGTGGAGTACTAATTTAGCCTCACGATCGGGGTTACGCGAAGCCATGGGTGAGGTGGTGGATTAAGCTGAAGAGCAGCCGACAATCAGATTACATTATGGACTCCAGCTTCACGACGGTAAGCAGAGGATCTATTTTTGGGGAGACAATGGCTACGGTAAATGACCAGTATGGTCATTGCTAAGAAGGAAAGCAATGACAAACTACTTTCTTTACAGATGCCAAAACAATTATTTTTCACGGTCCTATCGTAAATCGGAATAACGGCGTACATAGGAGAAGCTCCTTAGGAGAAGCTTCGCCCGGTAGGGGTAGTCATGTGAATTAGGTGACTCCAGACCGTCAGCAGGCTACTCAGTGCAAAAGATTATTATCATTGAAAGAAGGAACTTGGAATGTTAGAACAATGAGTGCAGATGGAAAATTAGAAAACATCAAACAAGAAATGTAAAGAGAGAAGATTAATATATTATGAATGTGTGAAACGAGATTGAGAGAGGCAGGGATCAAGGCAGAAAAGGACTGTAAGATTATTTATTCTTGGGGATAAGAACGATAAAGAGGTATAGCCATTATACTGGATCGGCAAACATTAAATTCTGTTAAAGGATATTGGGCTGTGTCAGACAGAGTTCTATTAGTAAGAGTAAACGGAGGACCTTTTAAAATTAATGTCACTCAAATATATGCCCTAACAAGTCCATGCAGTGAAGAAAGTATGGAGGAAGTTTATGATGATATGGGGTCTGCCTTGAAGAACTGTAACTAATCAGAAATAAATATCATAATGGGTGTTTTCAACGCAAAAGTAGGAAATCAAGGCAATGGATGCAGTGTAGGCAACCATGGTTTGGGAGAGCGAAACGAAAGAGGGTACAAACTTGTAGAATGGGAAATAGAACAAGAAATGGTTGTAGGAAACACCTGGTTTAAACAGCATCCTACAAAATTATGGACATGGAGGAGTCCAGATAGCAGGATTAAAAACCAGACAGATTACATCCCAATTAGCAGAAGGTTTCGAAATGCGTTAACAATCGTAAAACTGTTCCCAAATACAGACTGTTAAAGTGATCACTAATTTCTTGCAGGCTCATTGAGTTTAAAGTTAAAGAATGTCAAGTATGCAACAGGAAACACTAAGTATGATTTGTGCAAATTGAAATATGACAAAGAAATACACGATAATTTTAACATAGAAGTAAAGAATAAATTTGATATATTGTCAGATCTAGAGATGCTATTTCAAGATGTGGATGATCAATGAGAAATGTTGAAGAATTCAATCAGTTTGGCTGCAGGAAAAAAAAAATATTCCGAATTGAAAGAAAGTCGGTCGTAAGACATGGGTGATTGAAGAAATTTTACAACTACTGTAAACAAGAAGACAGAACAAAAGTGTTTGTTTTGCATATCCTTTATAGGACGTCGCTGTCAACATCAGCATCTTTCAGCTGATTGTTTATTTCTTGGCAAGATTACGCTCAGTAGTTTGCCATTGCTTTCTGAGCGGCCGGCTCACATACCCCGTAAGTTACCGACTCGATTCGAACCACTGCTGATTCTCACCTTCGTCACGAGACTTACGAGAGTATACAAGATTACGGAGAAAAGTCGCTAACCTCTAGGCCAGGAAGCCGCCTGAACAAAAATAATCCTGCCAAATATGAAGAAATTCACAGAAAGTCAGAACATTATGTATGGAGGCAAAAGAAGCATGGCTCAAAAAAAAAAATTGCATCGAAATTGAAAAAACAACGCAACAGTAAAATACCAAAATAAGGGCACAATATAATACAAGAGATTACTAATCAAAGAACACGTACATCAACAGGCTACCTAAAGACAAAAGATGGAAAAATCATAATAGAAAAAGATCAGATTTTACATGTATGGTCAGATTATGTGAAAATCCTTTATGATGATAACAGGGAAGAACAGTATGATATTCAAAATAATAATAAAGGACCATCAAATTTGAAGATGAGGGGTTCAGAATGCAATTAACAGTATGACAAGTGGCAAGACCTCCGGTTCAGACAGCATCACAACAGAAATGATTAATGCTTTAGAAGAATATGGAAAAGATAAAGTTAGCTGACTGCTGAATACAATATACGATACTGCAGATATACTTCGTGAATTATATAATTCTGTATTTATTGCAATCCCAGAGTAATCAGGAGCCTTGGAATGTGATCAACATCGAACTATTAGAATAATGAGTCACATCAAGAAGGTTTTGCTAAGAATTATCCTGCACAGAGTTAGGCAGAATAATACAACCTGAAATAGGAGAAGAACAATATGGGTTTGTAGAGGGCAAGATCACAATAAATATGTATATAATGAGAATACTAATTAAACGTTCTATATAAGTAAACACAGATTTACACCTTTGCTTTATTGACTACTCATAGGCTTTCAATAAAGTGAGACATATCGACATTATAAGGATGCTAGAAGATCTACAAATTGATGGGAAAGGTATTAGACTTGTAAAACAACATATATTGGAAAGAACAAGCTGCCATACGAATTGATAATGAAGTAGGTCAATATCAGCCTTATAAACAGATGTGTGAGACAGGATGTGTAATGTCTCCAGATCTTTTTTTCCCTGTACAGTAAACATATTTTCAGAATTATAGAAGATATGGAAAGAATCATCATTGGGGGACGATACATCAATAACATTAGTTATGCAGATGATACAGTCTTGATTGCAGACAATGAACAGGGCCTGCAACTTCTAGTAGATGCGGTTGTTGCACACAGGGACAAATAGGGTTAGAATTGAATTGTAAGAAGACACAGATTATGGTCGTCACTGGGAAGAAGGAAATACCACAATGTAATATGCAACTAAATGGGCATATTCTTAAACAAGTGAATTGGTACAGTTATCTTGGAACATTCATAACACCAGATGGGAGATGCCTTGAAGACATTAGAACAAGAATTGCCATTACGAAGATAGCCTTTTGCAAGATGAAAAACATACTGACAAATAAAATGATACCAATGGAAACGAGAAAAAGAGTGTTGAAGTGTACATAGAACCTGTACTTTTGTAAGGTTAGGATGTGAAGCGTGGACAAAGAGCAAACAAGCTGAAAAATATATGTTGGCTGTGGAAATGTGGTTTCTTAGGAGAATGCAAAGAATACCATGGACAGACAGAAAAATCAATGAACATGTCCTTCATGAAATACATGACTATCGTAAACTGATTAGAGGCATTAGACGTAGACAGTCAAAAATGTTTGGGGCACGTTATGGGAAGAAATGAGTTGGAGAACTTGATGTTAACTGGCAAGATTGAAGGGCAGAGACCAAGTGGAAGACCGAGAAGTAAATACCTTGATGGCTTGTCCATGTGGCATGGTCAAGACAGAAACTAGGTGCTGATCCACGACTTTGGTGATCGAGTGAGATTGCGAAACATGACCGCCCAAGATTATCGGCATAGCACATAATGGATGAATAAGAAACCAAATAGTACTTGTGTACTTACGCTATATATCATTGTGTTGCTGTTAATCCTAACAAAAGGGACTTGCCCGTGATAGGAGTAGATAGTACATGCTACTATACTCTTGTGTCTGCATGGAACAGAATGCTGTCCCAGCATTGGGAGTTACGATGGTCACCCCAGATATGTTTAGTTATTATGACCTAACACGTACCTATCCTCGCTAATTCCTATGTACGCAGAGAGCGAACCTCATAGTTGAGATATTAAAATGAATTGACTCAACTTAAACAAACAACCAATGAAACTAATACATAAGTTACCCACGTCTGGGCTTGGAGGTCACTGATAGTGTACGAACAATTAATATCTAGAAAATGAAGTGCTTTAGAGCATCTAAATATATCAGACTCCATAGAACCTTAACTCAAGGGTAAAAGACAACTCAGAAAATAAACATTCAAGTCTAAGTTCCTGAAGAATCATCGTCAGTGACAAGGAAGAGAAGAAGCCTTACATAGAGCATCTCGCTAGCAGACGACCAGGATAAATCTTCAGCTAAGTGAACATCCCAACCCTCTTAGACACCAAGCCTGCCAATATTCTCAACCTAGCTAAGGCCTCAGCGGCGACGCCAATGATTTAACTTATAGGACAATTTGAAGAGTATAACACTAAAATAGAGCAGCTCAAAGTCTTCAAAGGAAGTAGATGAGCATCAAGAAAGTATAAGATAGTGAGGTTTTTGTAAACCCCGTATTTGTCCATAACTATCCCGTGGAAGATATTAAGAGTGTTCTTTATATTGTGTGTTATTATAAAATTTTAAACCAACATAGACTGATTTGATAGTAATTAATATTAGTATAGTCACTCAGAGTGAAGAGATGAAAGAAGTGTAACTTTATGTGTTAATCTGTCTATCTCCATGTTGTGAGACAGGATCAGATTTAGGGGATCAATTTCTATCCAGGCATAAGTAGCAGGAAGGCATAAGCCTACTGTAATAGTAAGGCTGTTCGTTTTTCACCTTCCATCCTGGCCAGTGTCAGAAGACGTGATGATTTCTGGGACCTGTTCAAATCATTTAGTTTAGAATCACGACCGACGTGATCTCTTCTTCGTCAGTGATTAGTGTTTCTATGTTCTGAAAGTCTGGTTTTCGCTACGATTCACTAGTTTCTATCCAAGCAGCTAGCGCTACGCTATAGTTGCCCTTCTTTCCAGACAACCCATAGGAAATTCCGAGGTACGTATTTTATGAGGATGGTGTACACCAGAGCTAAACTAGTGTATAAGCCAAACCATTTCACTGAAATGCATTGAACCAGGAATAGTGTCTTCATAAAGCTTAGTTACCATTATGTCATGGCGGCCTCAAACAAACATTGTTCATGAAAATGTAATTGCATCACTTGATTATATTATTTGAACTGGCATAGCATTGGCAAGAACCTACCGTAAGTAAGTTTCTTTTGAACGCTTTAGCTATACTGGGTCTGTGATGTATGGACTTATATTTGTGTAGATAACACGGCATTCGAGGAGGGGGTAGGGGTGATGTGGTCAGAATTCCCAAGCTCTTTCTTGGTATCCTGTTTAACCTGCTTCGACCTGGGAGGCAAGGCCAATTTTTAAAAACTTCGCATTTGCTAGGTCCAGTCCATTAGACCTGGCTAGCTGGGAAATGTATAGCAACCTAGCTACCGATTTTCCCCAAGTATTTTCATATCATACTAAATAGGCATAACGAAAGACGAACAAATACATACTCCGGCCACACACACACTCACACACACACACACACACAAACGCATACAGCCACAGACATATAGACAGACATGACAGACGTGACATGTCAGGCGTTCATGATAGACATGACAGACATGACATGAAACACATGACAGACGTGACAGACATGACTGACAGACAGACAGACAGACATGGCAAACAGACATGACAGACAGACATGACTGACAGACATTGCAGACATACATGACAGACAGACAGACAGACAGACAGACAGACAGACAGAATGACATGACAGACAGACATGACGGACAGACATGACAAACAGGCATGCCAGACATACATACAGACAGACAGACAGACATGCCAGACAGACAGACAGACAGACAGACAGAGAGAGAGACAGACAGACAGACAGACAGACAGACAGACAGACAGACAGACAGACAGACATAACAGACAGACATGACAGAGAGACAGACAGACGTAACAGACATATATGACAGACAGACATGACAGACGGACATACATGATAGACATAATAGACATGACAGACATCCATGACAAACGTGGCGTGGCAAAAATGACAGATGTGACATGACAGACATGATTGACATGACATAACAGACAGACAAGACATACATGACAAACATGACAGACAGACATACATTCATTACAGGCATTATAGACAAACAGACTTGACAGACATGATAGACAAACATGACAGAAATGACATGCATAACATACATGACATGACATACATACATGATAGACATGACAAAGCATGACAGACAGACATGACAGACATACTAGACATGATAGACCAACATGACAAATAGATATGACAGACGTGACATAACAGACAGACATGACATGACAGACAGACATGACATGATAGACAGACAGATAGACATACAGGCAGACAGACGCACGAACGAACGATATTTATTTTCAAAGGTTCACAAATTAGGCACGCGGGCCAGTCTTACATTCGGCCCTTTCAATCACGCATCTTTTCAGAGAGGCAGACAAAAAATAAATACACACACGCACACACACACACACACACACACACACACACACACACACACACACACACACACACACACACACACACATACAGACATTCATACGTATATTAATTGGTTCGTTTCTTATGTGTTTAGTTATTAAATTACTATTTGTGTGTGTGTTCGCTCGTTATGAACTTAGTCCATATATGAGCTACTACGTCTAATGATTAAACTGATAATTGCATGTGGATTAGCGTTCCATATTACCAGTGCCCCTCAATATCAGGCGAACCATATGCGACCTCTGAGGTTCTTGTGATTAACGTCCCTACGTCAAGGACGAGAAGTTAACATTTTAGTCTAACTGTTTAGTTAATTTGGTCGGTAGTTTAGTATCCTCTGTATAACTTATATCCGTTACCTCACGTTGTATTTATCCTAAACAGAGGTTGAGCCTGTCAGAGGAAGCCTCGGTAAACACTTCTCAACCCACTCGTTACCAGAAAAATTACATCGAAGGGGGTTGTATTGCACAAATCTCCTTGCCCTCTCCAAGCTTAAGTCCTGCAGATGGTGCGTAATCGGTACTGACACTTCATATCCGCAGAGAGGTTTATTATAATAACAACCGGTCATGAATCAGTACGGCACGTACAGACTGACAGAAATTAGGCATAGAATAATACTACTTAGATACGACATTGTCAATAGACTCAGCCCGCTGTCCATAAGTTAGCTGGGACAGAATAAGTGTAACTTACTTGTAAAGACAGGTGTGTATACTGGTCCCCTGTTGTGTGGGTTGTTCAGAGAGCTCTCAGCTTGACATCGAAACCTTTGACCTGAAACACGAAATAACATTCCTACTGGCTGATTGTTTGTTTGCTGAGTTTGTCGGCTGATTGGTTAGTTGTTTCGTTTGTTGTTTGAATATGCTGTAATTTGGTTAGTTAGTTGGTTGTAAGAATGGTTGATTGGTTAGTGGTTTGATTGGTTGGTTGTTTTGCCCACGCTAGCACTTACTAAATAAGCTGAACAGCGCAGAAATGCCTTTGCATATACATAATGTTAAAGGCGGATTCTAAGATTATCTTGGATACAGAAAAGAACAAATGCATCTATACGACAAGATCTGAATATTGAAGAAGGTTGGCTACAGAGACGATAAAACAAAGAAAATTGAAATATGTTGGTAACTTTAAACGTCATCAAAGTTTGGAGAGAGAAAAAAAAGGAGGGGTATATCCCGGGAAGAGAGGCAGAGGAAGACTAAAGAGAAGATCAGAGTAGTATTTGGCAGATAATCTCCAGATGGGTGTATTGGACGCTGGACATCTTGCTTATTCATTCATTCGATAGCATGTCCTTCGCAAAACAGAGCTCCTATAACAACCTTCCGGAAAACCTTTCGATCATAAGCAAGATGTCCAGCGTCCGATACACTCATCTCAGTCTTATCAGTCACACTCGCTACCGCCATAGTTAAAAGTTATTATGCCTTTTTAAAGCACAAACTATCGTCAAGACGGCAAGGTGCCAATGATATTTTGTTGGTATTCATTCGGCTGAGAACAATCGTACTGGCTGAGATTAGGCATGGGCTGATAATATTTCCTCTATGGGTATTAGGCATTTCGTCGTCAACAGACTGTTAGTCATCGGAAAGGAAAAGGTGGATGGGATGGCCGGCGCTGTCAATATACCATTGAGTCTCCCATTGGTTCTAGCAGACTCGTGTCAAAAGGCCGACGTAACTGTCATGAATCGGCATCAGTTTGATGGATGAAGGTACGTGTGGTTACGAAGGTGCAGCTCATTATTTGTACAAAAACGCTTGCCAGTCAACATCTGACAAGAAGGTTAGCGCTCTTAGTTGCATATCCTTTATGGGACGTAACAGTCAACTCCGGCATTTTTTTGGTGTTTTGTAATTGCTGGGCAAGTTTACGTTCAGTACTTTGCCATTGCTTTCTGAACGACCGGCACTCATACCATTGTAGAGAAACAAACAAAAGGTGGTTTGCCTTCAAATAGTCCGCAGCTGTGTTCCAAATGCGGTATGCGTGATTCATCATCATGGTGTGCCATGCCGATAAGCGTGAGTGGTCATGTTTCGCCATCTCAAGCGATCACCAGAGTCGTGGATCAGCTCAGTGTTCTTATCTCGACCATACCAAGTGACCAAGCTTTCCAGGTAATTACTTCTCTGCCTTCCCCCTGTTCTCTTCCCCTCCATCTTGCCAGTTGTTACTGTCGTAAGTTATCCCTTCTTACTTTAGTGTCGTCCTTGGAGTGAGGGGAATCAACACCACATTTTTATGACCCCAATATTATTGTCCTAGAGAAGCCACTAGACTCCGTCTACAAAACTCCATCAGTCTGTCGACACCCCTTTCTTACTCTCACTCACCCCTAGATCATGCCCCCTCTCACTCCTCCCCAACACAACATACTCCACAACTCTAGCTTAAACGAATAAATATAAAATAATTTATTAAGTAAAGAGTATGTGTGTGAGAAGTGTGTGTGTGTGTAATGTGTAGAATGCGTGTCGAATATTCTGGTGTGTGCAGACTTAGAACAAGTAGCTGAAGAGCCCAGCCCGATTATCCCGGAAAGGATCACACCACATCTTCATTCAGTCCACACTGGCCTCACCAAGGTATTATGTCCCTCCTGCTAGATGTAGACTTCCACCGGTGGCTGTTTGATCACTCAAAAAAAACCTAGTCACAGTCTGACTTTGATCCTGCCTGGATCACACACCGTTAGTACATGTCCCTATTGTTCTTAGACTTATAACATCCTTGTCTGGTGAGGACACGAAAATATTGTTCCTTGAATTAAATGTAATTCCTGTCTAAAGTGTCTACTGTTCACAAGACCACTGTTATAATAACTTCCTAATCAGTTTATACTGTTCTAATTCCCATGTGATGTGGAAAAACCGTACCTATTAGTCTTTTCAACCGTCGTGTGAAAACATAATACCCACTGGACTTTTCCCATGTGGTGTAAAAAAAAAACAATTCTCTTGTTCTATTCACATGTGATGTTTGAAACATTAATTTCACGATTGTTCCTTCTCCAAAATGATGCGGAGAAAACAATCTCTAGTATTCTGCTAACGTGTGACGTTTAATAAATACTCTCTTGATTGTTCCTTTAAACCCTTTTCATCATGGGCCCAGTGCAAAAATTGCTGAATAACTGCCTGCACTAAGGTCTCCATTCTCAGTGACTTGAGTGACCTAAGGGAACCTGTAAAAGAGAAAACCATACACTTGGTGAGAGCATCTGTCCCTGACCTCCATTGGATGGGGGTAGGCTGACATCCTCACTCAGATACATGACAGTGAACCAACTCTGTCATGGGCAGAGGAGCTCTTCACTCCGGTTTGCGGTGGGTTAAGACCAGGACAGAGCAAAATGTAAAGTGTAGACCCCCCAGCAGACCTCACTGGAAGATCCCACCATTGGACATTCTCCCCATCCCCAATCTCCCCAAATATCATCCCATTTCACTATTCCCCATCAGCGGAGCCACCTGCCTTCTTACACTAGTTAATCTTAACAATGTGACTGCCTGTTGTCGCTGATATTCCTTGACTACCTAACCACAATGCAACAACACTATGATATAGTTCTAACTATATTTCTAAGCTATTCCACATTATTTATAGCTAGATGCGATCCTTAAAATACCTTATGCCATTCTGACTCAATCTCTGAATCGAATACACCATTTGCCATAAAAGACACATGTTAAGCGAAACCGAACACAGGCGATTCTATTCCACACGGATCGAGCCAGCTATCACTTCTGCCTACGTCAACTGTCTGAGTTACACTAACGTACACAAATCATGTTTCTTGGCAAACAGCCTTGAATTGTTCACGTGACGTTTTTGATGTCATGCAGGTGTCCCAATGTTCACAATAACAAGCCTACAACTTTCTGTCGTGTGGTGACAATCAAAGCCGCCATTTCGTTTGATGTCGGGAAATTCTCAATGACAGACGGGACTGTTTTATCTCCCGAGCCGGGCAATTCTACTTGGATCCGACTTGTTTTTTCTGTATTTGTTAAAAGCAATTGTGGCCTTGAAAACATGCCGTTAATCAGACTGCCTGTATTATCATCAACTGGTTAATCCACGGTGATTTTCATGACTGTTACCAAGTTCTCCAATTTATTTCTTCTCATAACGTGACCAAACTATTGTGGCTGTCAAAGTCTAATCTCTCCAATCAGTGTACGGGTTTCATTTGTTTCTTGTAGGACATGGTCATGTGGTTTTTCTGTCTCCCATGGTATTCTTTTCAGTTTCCGCTTAAACCACATTTCCACTGCCATCAGATGTTTTTCAGCTGGTCTGTTCATTGTCAACACTTCACACCCATACACAAGAACAGGTTCGATGGAGCACCTCAGAACTCGTTTTCTCTTTGCAAATAACATCTTTTTATTGGTCAGTATCTTATCCATCTTGCAAAAGACTATCTTCGCCATGACGATTCTTGTTCTAATTTTGTGAAAGCATCTCTTATCAGATGTTATGACTGTTCAGAGATAATTGCACCGATTCACTTGTTTACGAATATTGCCATGTACTGGTATTTCCTTCTTCCTAGTGACGAATATAATCTGTATATTTTTACGGTGTAATTCTAACCCTAGTGGTTCACTGTGTGCAACCATCTTGCCACAGAGCCAGCTAGTCGCTGTACGTTGATGGATTTCTGCGGAGGAGATCGGAGCGTCTATGGACGCGTCTTTGGTGCAGTGATGATAATCTCTGCTGAACTTGAACATCTTGGGAACATCTCTAGTACGCGTTTAAAAACAAAAACACAGCAATAACTTTACATGTTTTTGAACCTCTTACAAATGTTTTGGTACGCTAGCGCAATGGCCACCAAACTAACACGAAGATAATTGCAATGATATACACAATTGAACAATGGCGTCTATGTTAACTACATTAAGTTAAATACCACACTACAAGCACACGCTAATTGATAGACATATATTTAAAGCTTGATATATATGTTGTTTTTTAATTGATTTTAACAAAAAAATGTATTGCTTTACTTATGGGATTCAAGAAAAACCCTGGCTGAAATGTCAACGTATCTATTAGTTGCCTATTCCGTCTTCCTATCACACTGTAGGATGCTGTTGTGCCAGAATCTGCAAATGCTACATTCGATATTGCGTGCCTAGATATTATAATTTGGAAATATTTGTCAATGTAGTTTTTCGGTCGACCTAATTGTTCCGAGTTACAAATAATGGACGGTAAATGTTAATAGGGAGTCTCCGTGGCGAAGAGGTCAAGCCGTCTGACTGGGGCTCCGAAGGTTGTGGGTTCAATTCCTGGCCACGTCATTCGGTTCACGAATGCATTTTTTTCGGAGACTCCTGGGGGTCGTCGCTGGAGCTACGGATTTCGTGCGACGCTTTCCTAGCTGCGGAAAGAGACTGAGCCATATGAGATAAAAAAAATCCCGGTGCAATGAAATCGACCCAGCCGACTTTTATGTGACTTTTTACAAATGTTAACATCGTGATCATGCAAGCTGGCAAACGTTGTCTTTTTTGGAGATGACTAGGGTTAGATGAACAATCCAGAAATTATTAACTATATAGATTCATTGAGGTACTTTGATACATCCATCTTCTCTGGATTTTAGCAAATGACACTTCGGGCAAGATAAGGCTTCGTTACCTGAAGGCCAAATGATGGTTCGACTGATGGCCAAATTATAATGAAAACAAGACCAACGATAAAGGCACCAAGAGAGATTATAGTAAGTTTTCCACAACTGCAAATGGCAGCGGTTGTTTCACTGCAGACAGTCGCATTGGGATTAGAAGTGTTAGGCCTTCACATTTTCTAGGGTACAATGTGAGCTGGGATGGCCAGTTCCCTTCCATGCGTAATTTTCTTCGAAGATATTCCATCAAATTTCTGAAACGTCTCCCATAGCATGCCACGTGATGTTCTATAATTGACAATAATAGTACACGATACAAGAGGTTAAAGAGCAGCTATATTAGCGAGCGCTTGAGCGAGGTTGATAGTGCGCTGCAATGTCAAACCTTATGCTGGAGGTAGGACCAAGGTTCGATGTCTGCGTTCGTCTTCTCTCAAAGTACTTGACGGATTCGCCAGTTATTCTTCCGTGCATTGAAGACTACACAACGTGACGGCCCTATCACATCACAGACCCATAGTTTCTTCACATTATTTTAAGAAAACGCTGTTCATGCTACTAATAATAGCGTTGATAAAGATGCATCTCAATGCGTATATTGCTTGGAAATGTATGAGTTGTTAATTGTTATATTGTCTGGTTTGTCCTATTATTGCTATTTCATTCTTTTACTCAAGACGAATGCCCATCAAAATCTTATAAATGTATTTCTCATGCTAAATCTTACCTGTGGCATTGGGATAGATCAGCAAAGTCGAAGAGCCATCTGTAGTGTCCTCTCTGCTTAGACTTCGGATGCCTTGTTCTGTATACCATCGTGCTTGACCAACTGGAAACCCGGGCGACTCTAACACACACCTGCAGGATGCTGTTGTACCATTTATTATTGTGTCACCCACTACACCAGGTCCAACTGGACACTGTGTGGAGTCAATAGCAGCTTTTGGACTACCTGTAAGAGAATGGTGTGTTTCAATAGTGAATCTGTTTTGCCACTACCCCTACCCAGTTCAATCTAAGAAGTTATAATTAGGGCCCATCCAAGCCTCAGATTAATAATCATGTGATAGAATTAGCCACAATTTAGATATTAATTTGATAGGGATTCTTGTCCGTAGAGGTTAATTTTACAGTCATAAAAGATCTATCAGGATACGCTCTATGCGCGAAAAAGATAACAACAATGTTCTGAAAATAAAAAAGAAAAGATCCCGAAGCCGTATATAGGCATCTAGGTGAAGATATTATAAAGACACCTAGTTAGACTATATTATGTACACACCTAGTCGGAGTATATTATATGGACAACTATAAGAAATAAATTATATTGATTGATTGGTTGATTTAATCTTTATTTTAGAAGGGTTACAAATTGGGAACGCAGGCTCGTCATCCATTGGTCCCTTTCAATTACTCATCTTTCGTTCATCAATAGTGCATGATGCATTTATTTATATATTTATATTTATTTATACATTGTGTCAACTTGTAGATGCATACTATGTAGAAAACTAGAAGAAGTATTTTACATGAAACTAGTAGAAATACAACATATATAGACAACAAGTAGAACTATATTATGCAGACGTCTAGCAGAAGTGTGTTACATAGAAAACTAGTAGAAATATAACATATAGACAGCAGATAGAACTATATTATGCTGACATCCAGCAGAAGTGTGTTACATAGAAAACTAGTAGAAATATAACATATAGACAGCAGATAGAACTATATTATGCTGACATCCAGCAGAAGTGTGTTACATAGACAACTAGTAGAAATATAACATATAGACAGCAGATAGAACTATATTATGCTGACATCCAGCAGAAGTATGTTACATAGACAACTAGTAGAAATATAACATATAGACAGCAGATAGAACTATATTATGCTGACATCCAGCAGAAGTGTGTTACATAGACAACTAGTAGAAATATACATATAGACAGCAGATAGAACTATATTATGCTGACATCCAGCAGAAGTGTGTTACATAGACAACTAGTAGAAATATAACATATAGACAGCAGATAGAACTATATTATGCTGACATCCAGCAGAAGTGTGTTACATAGACAACTAGTAGAAATATAACATATAGACAGCAGATAGAACTATATTATGCTGACATCCAGCAGAAGTGTGTTACATAGACAACTAGTAGAAATATAACATATAGACAGCAGATAGAACTATATTATGCTGACATCCAGCAGAAGTGTGTTACATAGACAACTAGTAGAAATATAACATATAGACAGCAGATAGAACTATATTATGCTGACATCCAGCAGAAGTGTGTTACATAGACAACTAGTAGAATATAACATATAGACAGCAGATAGAACTATATTATGCTGACAGCCAGCAGAATGTGTTACATAGACAACTAGTAGAAATATAACATATAGACAGCAGATAGAACTATATTATGCTGACATCCAGCAGAAGTGTGTTACATAGACAACTAGTAGAAATATAACATATAGACAGCAGATAGAACTATATTATGCTGACATCCAGCAGAAGTGTGTTACATAGAAAACTAGTAGAAATATAACATATAGACAGCAGATAGAACTATATTATGCTGACATCCAGCAGAAGTGTGTTACATAGAAAACTAGTAGAAATATAACCTATAGACAGCAGATAGAACTATATTATGCTGACATCCAGCAGAAGTGTGTTTACATAGACAACTAGTAGAAATATAACATATAGACAGCAGATAGAACTATATTATGCTGACATCCAGCAGAAGTGTGTTACATAGACAACTAGTAGAAATATAACATCATAGACAGCAGATAGAACTATATTATGCTGACATCCAGCAGAAGTGTGTTACATAGACAACTAGTAGAAATATAACATATAGACAAGCAGATAGAACTATATTATGCTGACATCCAGCAGAAGTGTGTTACATAGAAACTAGTAGAAATATAACATATAGACAGCAGATAGAACTATATTATGCTGACATCCAGCAGAAGTGTGTTACATAGACAACTAGTAGAAATATAACATATAGACAGCAGATAGAACTATATTATGCTGACATCCAGCAGAAGTGTGTTACATAGAAAACTAGTAGAAATATAACATATAGACAGCAGATAGAACTATATTATGCTGACATCCAGCAGAAGTGTGTTACATAGACAACTAGTAGAAATATAACATATAGACAGCAGATAGAACTATATTATGCTGACATCCAGCGAGTGTGTTACATAGACAACTAGTAGAAAATATAACATATAGACAGCAGATAGAACTATATTATGCTACATCCAGCAGAAGTGTGTACATAGACAAACTAGTAGAAATATAACATATAGACAGCAGATAGAACTATATTATGCTGACATCCAGCAGAAGTATGTTACATAGACAACTAGTAGAATTATAATGTTACTTTGCTGTTAATTCACCCCAAAACAAAAAAGAATCCTATACAGGGCCTTATTTGCATCGGTCCAACAATCACTTCCGGTTAAGTGTTCGGTGGACTGCTGGACCGATGGATGGATGTTCCCCACTGTCCTCGGATATGTGGGCCCGTAGGGCTCAAAAACTAACAAACATCAATCGATCGCGCCAGCAGTCCATGAACACTTAACCGGAAGTGATTGCTGGACCGATGTAAATGAGGCCCTTTAAGGGATGCCTTTTTTTTTGGGGGGGGGGGGGGGGGGGAAGGGGTTGAATTAACAGCAAAGTACTATTATAACATATAGACAACTTTTTTTTTCGCATATCCTATTTACACGACATCGCTGTCAACACCAGCATTTTTACCGCTGGTGTTGATGTCTTAGCAAGATTACGCTAAGTTGTTTGCCATTGCTTTCTCAGCGACAGGCTCACAATCCCCCGTAAGTAACCAACGTGACGCGATCCGCTACAGAATCTCGCGCAGCTGTTCTCCCCTACGTGGATATACGGGACTACGGAGAAAGTCGTTAAATACTACTCCAGGGAGACCGGCTATAGATGTCTAGTTCATGTAAATTATGTAGTCGTCTAGCAGAAGTATGTTACATATATAACTAGTAGAAATCTAACATACAGACAACTGGTAGAACCTATATTAGTAGACATTAGGCAGAAATATGTTACATAAACAACTAGTAAAATCTAACATACAGAAACTGGTAGAACTATATTATGTAGACATTTAGCAGAAATATGTTACATAAACACTAGTAGAAATCTAACATACAGACAACTGGTAGAACTATATTATGTAGACATTTAGCAGAAATAGTTACATAAACAACTAGTAGAATCTAACATACAGACAACTGGTAGAACTATATTATTGTAGACATTTAGCAGAAATATGTTACATAAACAACTAGTAGAAATCTAACATACAGACAACTGGTAGAACGTATTATTAGACATTTAGCAGGAAATATGTTACATAAACAACTAGTAAATCTAACATACAGACAACTGGTAGAACTATATTATGTAGACATTTAGCAGAAATGTTACATAAACAACTAGTAGAACATCTAACATACAGACAACTGGTAGAACTATATTATGTAGACATTAGCAGAATATGTACATAAACAACTAGTAGAAATCTAACATACAGACAACTGTAGAGACTATATTATGGTAGACATTTAGCAGATATGTTCATAAACAACTAGTAGAAATCTAACATAATACAGACAACTGGTAGAACTATATTATGTAGACATTTAGCAGAAATAGTTACATAAACAACTAGTAGAAATCTAACATACAGACAACTGGTAGAACTATATTATGTAGACATTTAGCAGAAATATGTTACATAAACAACTAGTAGAAATCTAACATACAGACAACTGGTTAGAACTATATTATGTAGACATTTAGCAGAAATATGTTACATAACAACTAGTAGAAATCTAACATACAGACAACTGGTAGAACTATATTATGTAGACATTTAGCAGAAATATGTTACATAAACAACTAGTAGAAATCTAACATACAGACAACTGGTCGAACTAATTATGTAGACATTTAGCAGAAATATGTTACATAAACAACTAGTAGAAATCTAACATACAGACAACTGGTAGAACTATATTATGTAGACATTTAGCAGAAATATGTTACATAAACAACTAGTAGAAATCTAACATACAGACAACTGGTAGAACTATATTATGTAGACATTTAGCAGAAATATGTTACATAAACAACTAGTAGAAATCTAACATACAGACAACTGGTAGAACTATATTATGTAGACATTTAGCAGAAATATGTTACATAAACAACTAGTAGAAATCTAACATACAGACAACTGGTAGAACTATATTATGTAGACATTTAGCAGAAATATGTTACATAAACAACTAGTAGAAATCTAACATACAGACAACTGGTAGAACTATATTATGTAGGACATTAGCAGAATATGTTACATAAACAACTAGTTAGAAATCTAACATACAGACAAACTGGTAGAAACTATATTATGTATGACATTTAGCAGAAATATGTTACATAAACAACTAGTTAGAAATCTAACATACAGACAACTGGTAGAACTATATTATGTGACATTTAGCAGAAATAGGTTACATAAACAACTAGTAGAAATCTAACATACAGACAACTGGTAGAACTATTATTTAGACATTTAGCAGAAATATGTTACATAAACAACTAGTAGAAATCTAACATACAGACAACTGGTAGAACTATATTATGTAGACATTTAGCAGAAATATGTTACATAAACAACTAGTAGAAACACAAAATGTAGACATCTAATAGAAGTATTTTCTATAGATAACTAGTACAAATATATTGCAACGCCAACATTTAGAAGTATATTATATCGACAACCTGGTCGGCATGGTCGAATGGATAAAGACACTTGCTCTTAAACATCCGGCGTGGTGATGGTGAGGTAGCGGGTTCAGTCCCTACAAAGTCAGTTGAACTAATATTGTGACTTCTTGTTCTTGACTTGAGGACGAAAATAATATGTAACTCTGAAGTCGCCATTTGATCTCCTGATGGCGAGGGACACTGATAATACTGAAAGTTATCCAACACTCAAAAAATAATTACAGTCAGGACCACGCTGGAGTTCAAAGCGAACGAACAAACAAACAAATTATAGACAACTAGTAGAAGTCTAATATATAGAAATCTAGCAAAAATATGCTGTATAGTCAACTATTAGAAGTATATTATGTATACAACTGGCAGACATATATCATATATACAACATGTAGAAATATATTATATAAACAACAAGTAGGCATATACTCGATGGATGACAAACATACGTATATTCAGTAGATGATTGGTAGAAGTATGGTCCAAAGACGGTTGATTTAAGTATAGCCAGTAGATGCTTAGTAGAAGTATAGTCGATAGATGGCTGGTAGAAGTATAGTCAGTAGATAAGCAATAGTTGAAGTATAATCGGTAGCTCATTGGTAGACGTTTCTCAGTAGATAATTGGTAGAAGTATAGTCAGCAGCAATAGAAGTATAGAAGTATAGAAGTATAGTCAGATGCACAATAGAAGTATAATCAGTAAGTGAACAATAGCTGTATTATATTTAGTAATAAACAATAGTAGATGTAGAACAGACAGTAAAAGACTAATAGACGTATATTCAGTATAAGATTCGTAGAAGTATATTATGTAGATGATTGCTACACGTATATTCAATTGATGATTGGTAGAAGTGAAGTCAGCAGATGAGTATTAGAATCACAGTCAGTAGAAAGTAAGGCAATAAATGAAGAGTAGAAATATAGTCAGAAGGGGAATAATAGACGTATATTCAGTAGATGAACAGTAGACTTAAAGTGAATAGATGACCAGTAGAGGTATAGTCAGCATATTGACAGGAGAAGTACATTCAGTAGATGATTAGACGTGGTATAGTGTACAATAAATCAAACATACTCAGCTGCAATGTGTAATCCTGGCTCACAGCATTTGGGACGTTGATTCCTTTAGTGTTGGAAAGCTCTGGATACACTTTGACGAAATATGTATACTTAACGGGTTCCAGATTTGCTGCAGATATACACCATACACATTCTGCTGAATAACCGTTCATAGAAAGGGAACCCGATTCCTTACTAGAGCAATGACCGCTGAGTTTCCGCTGGGACACATCTACCTGCCAAAGAATCAATGTTTAGGTCAAACGTGAATATATCTAAATCAGTCAGTATTGAAACATAATTTTCTTCTTATAGTTTGTGTCGTGTGGGGTTGGTTATCATATCTGTCTCAGCCGTCTGTCTCGTGTACTTAAAATAATTTCAAATACCGATGCTCCTCCATGGAAACGATGTCAAACTGGTCAGTATCATCTCTCTCTGTCTCACAATGGCTCTCCTCCACTCCGTCTGTCTCGTAGTCACGACCTATTCTGGCTTTGCTTCTCATTACATGCCCAAAGAATTTGGAATAATACGATCAGTCAGTTCTTTATGTGTGTTAACTTCTTTCATGATCGCGCCCATACCCTTTTAATCTCTTTATAGTGTTATTGGTATTCTTCTATAAAACCACATCTCTGCGGCTTCTACATAATTCCACACTAATTTTCTAATTGTCAATGATTCGCTTCCGGATTTCAGGTTTATATGAATATAGTTTTTAAGAACTTTCTCTCTCACTTCTTTTTCAGAGATCAATCTCACGTCGTCAAGATAACGCAGGTTGTTGACATTATGCCCACCAACTGATATTTCTGGCGTGTCTTGTACGGAACCGGTGATTATTTCGCTGTACATATTGAAAAGATACAGTGGTAGTACTCGACCCTGTCTATCACTTTGTCTCATGTGTTGAAAGGTTCCTATTTGCTTGTAATTTAGACAGTAAACAAAGTGGTCGACTAGTGCACAGAGATGCGTTGTGTAACCAAACCATATAAAACATCAGATTTATGGCGTTCTCTTAACAATAGGATTGTTAAAGTTAACGTCCCAGATCTAAGAATAAATACCAGAAGTATTATCAGAGAGAGTAGTCGACGGTACAAGGGAATCAGCTTTGACAGAAGTCTGTCATTTAGGAATCGCCTGGAAGGAGTAATTGAGAGAGATAAGATGGGACCTTGTGCACGGATGATTATGGCAGCAATGAGCAAGGATAAATAATTGTTGTTCACACTCTGCCAACACCTGATTATCTCAGTAATTGAGTATGCATTAAAACTATATTAAGTGTCAAAGAATCAGCTAGTGAAACTAGAGCGCATACAGAATGAATTATGCGGGTGATCCTGGGTTATACAAGGGACACACGAATAGTGTGCATGTCATAATCCTGGCTTTGCCAACGATTGCGGACACATGAAGGTACTTTACAAAAAACTGACATTTACTGCCAACATAGTACCTTGCGGTGTATGGCAGAGAGGTCTTTGAGCCTGAGTAATTAAGCTAGCTAAATCTGAGTGTCCGCGGACAAGGGGAACCTTCTGCATGAAGCCCTGGACACAGATAGGGTTCATAGGCTAATGTAAAGAAAATACTGTGTGGCTCCTGCAGAGGACAACATTAGAGAATAATGTATTGTTAAAAACATTGGCAGAAAATAAGAATGGGCCAGAATATCAGTAGAAATGTCAAAATGTCATAATCATACTGGATAGGGAGTGTAGGAATTGGCCAGCAGGCAGCGCTGAATGGGAGGTGCAACAGTTGTCACACGACAATTCGCACCCAGGTAGTGTAATCACCTACAAAACACGGATGACTATGCTACGAGGCAAAAGAAGTGCCTGGGAGGGGGAGGGGGTTCATAGCGAAGGTTAATGACAGTGGTTGTTACAGTAGATCCTGGCATATGATACAGCAACATATTTTCTGAGAAAGTAATATGAAGGCAGTCACTACGGCGTTATGCTGGTTTTAGGATAAATTTCGCGCACATGCCGTGTTTGTAACGCACTAGCACAGAGCATGCTGAGCAGGGTGAAGACATGTGTGCTTCGTGCAGAGTGACATGCATTCAGTTAAATATCTAAGATAGGGAGCATCTGTTGGATCTTTTCCCCAGGGCATGTTGGGGTGTTGGGACATGAGCAGTCAAGATCAGGGAGAGGTAAGGCCAGACGGACACATAATCAGAACTTGACTAGCGCCTTTAGTGTTGGGACCCTCCACTGGTTTTTGACGATGAAGACGCAGTACGTATAGGAAATGTCCCGAGAGCTGTGATATCAGTTCTTGTCACAACCCAACGCAAATGTTGTTATGCATTCTGTTATATTAATCTTACATTTTTGGGGTACTTTTTCTTCTAGTGTCCTTCAGTTGTAGAATTGTCACTGTTATTGATTTCATCTTTGCTAGTTTCTTTCTTGTGTTATTCCCTGTTACGTCTATTGCATTGTCTCCTCTAACATGTGTTATTGTTCGTCTATACTAATGATCTTTTATTGTGAGTAATCTATACAGTATTGACGAATTTTTCATTAATTTGTAGACTCAATTCAATTATTGACACATTTAGCCTGGTATCCATTGGAACGATTTTAAATGTCTTCAGGTCTGTTCTTCGTATTCCAGTTAGTTGTATGTGGTCACTATTGCAATCTGTTCCTGGTCTTATTTTGACTGACACTGAGTTGTTTCGAAATCGATCGGTGTCAAGTACTTTATCCGTGTGACTGAAACATGTTACCTCGACTTTTTCACACCTAATGGCTTGTAGTATAAAGTAGTATCGTAATCGATGTATTGGAAAATGCAGTCACAAAAGGAATGTTGTAGTGGACAGAGAAAATGGAAAACGAAAAGAAAAAGTTGCCATACGGTTTAACATCCTAGAGTGAAGAAATATATTTATTGAAAATTATTGGCAACACACGAGATAGAAGGCTGTAGACAATCATGACAACCATCATCATACTGCATGGACTTTGACATGAAGAAGTAGTTAGTTCAAGGATTTATTTAATCAGCAGGTGACAATCTTACCACATGCGTAAAGTCATAGTTCAGATCTATCGTCAATTTCTGCTGTCTTTCCGATGCCCCTTGGCATTTTCAGCCAAAACCTTAACCCTTTCATGTATCACGTGCCATATCTACTTCACAATTACAAGAGTAATACTCCTAATGACTTAAATGATTCGGGAACATTAGATCTAAAGTGTCCAAAATATTTGGCAATTAAAGAACGTAGGCGATTATTACATCATTATCATGTGTCATCTGATGAGAGAGGGCGCTAATGGTTCGCCATCTCAACAGATCATCATAACTTTGGATCTTTATATATTCATGTATCGATCATGCCATGTCACCAACTCATCCCGAAATTGTCTCTTTTTTTCTTTTTCTTGCTCTATTTCCTATCAAGTTTGACATTACTTATTACTTGGATAAACAACATTAAAGATCAATATTGACAGTTCTCAAGATGTGGTGCCATACAATAATGAGGTAAAATAAATCACACAAAATTAAAGGCAGGAGGTATGCGTATTGCAGAAAGTGCAATAGGTTACTGAATCATTATCCTTTCACATATACTAGATCTTGTCAAGTTAAATTCGGATAATCAGCTCTCTTTATCAGCGGATATTTGTCACGATATGTTTTACAAGAACAGTGGTAAGGTAACAAGCTATTCATTCATGTACGAGTCTGTTTCATTACCATTGACATATTATTTAGTGTGCTGAAAGAATCATCATAAAGTGCCATATACGCATTCAAGATCACCTTAAGTGTTTTTTCAACACCCTCTGTATTGCGCTACACGGTGCGTTCATGTAGACTTCTTGCAGTACAACTGCTTATGTTGTCTCATATATAAAACATTGTTTTCCTTCTGAACACTGCCCTCACATCTCTCTCCAGCACTTCATTTAAATATATCAGTCAGTTTTCAGTTTCAGTTTAGTTGTTGGATCAACATCACTGCACACGGTTTATCCATAAGTGCTCCGTTTTCCTCCTAACTCAAACCTGAGTCTGGAGAAACTCAGCTCAAAGCACGAACTCCGTTGCATCGGCCGATCTCACTACCCAGAGACCAGGGGAAATTTTATTACCGGAAGTCCAGGTGGATTTTTTAAATAAATCCCGGTCCTCACCGGGGCCTGAGCCTGGGACCTCCAGCACTCGAGGCGGACACCATACCTCGAGACCACTCAGCCCCCCATAGTCACACTGTTGGAAGAACTTTAAATGTCTGATCGTGATCTCATTCAATCATCTTTATATTTTTATTTGTTTGTGTGTGTGTGGGGGGAGGGGGGGGGGGCTCCGTGGCGAAGTAGTAAGTCGCTAGCTTCACGCTCAAAAGGTAGTGGGTTCGATTTCGGACTCTGTCAGTCGATTGATGAGCGCAATTTTCTCGGAGATTCCACGGGATCGTCGCTGGAGCTACGGAGTTCGAGCTCTGTGCCACGCTTTAGACAGGCCGGTCTGCAGAAATAGATCGTATCATATGGAATAAACCGCGGTGCAATGACGTGGACCCTCTCGTCTATAAACCGTTATTCCGCAATATTTTCTTCACCCCCATATCGAAGCTCTAGTTTCATCCTCAGACCATTCAGTCATTGATATAAATATATTCGGATTAGTATGCATGCAATATCGATGTGATTCTTATTCTTGAAGTAGTATTCTATTTGAGGCAACAAGTGGGATACTCACTCCTCTTATGTAGAGAGTTGCGGAAGGGGAAGGAAATACGTTCGTCGCCCTACATCTGAATTGCAGGTTCTTTTTGGTGTAGTCCAGTTCAGCAGGATCACAGACTGGATTACTTGGCCGGGCTGTAAGTATAAATATCAATGCAATGTATGTTAAGATGTCAATCAATCAATCATGTGCCATGCCGGAAAGCGTTGGCGGTCATGACTCACCATTTCACTATGGATTAAAAGATCAAGATATATCAAAACATACATGTCAGTCTAACTGTGATAATAATGTGAAGAAGTTGGGGTAAGCTGGGGACATTTCGCAAATTGATATAACGAACATAATAAACACAATAAAGACAACTTAGATTTCACGCGCGTGGTAGAAATGAGGGACCTACATGCCCACCTGGCTGGACACTATGTCTTCACAACTGCCGCGGTGCGGAATGCGCCTGGCCTTGCAACCAGCAGGGTTAGGATCGGCTAGCCTCTCCCAGGAGGGGTGAAAAGTTAAAATTAGTAGCCTGCCGATGACCCGAAGACTACACAAGTCAACCCCCACCTCCACGTGGTGCAGACTGGGAAACCATGACCGCGACGCCATGAGATAACGGGGCTATGGCTCGTCATAGGGGATGGACTCCCTGTGGTCAGATATGTGTCCTAAACCTGTGACTGGCTTAGTAAATCGGCAGGGGATCTTCATACTGCTCATAGAAAAACTAACAAGTATAAACGGACTGACCCAAACAGATATGGACCTGGCAATGTTAATGGACTATGAGATAGATCAGAGACTAAAAAAATATGGGCACAATAAACGTCTGCTTTTCAATAGTAAAGAAGAAGAACTTATAGAAACAATGGAAGAGAGCAAAATTGGACTGATGGGAATAACGGACACCAGAAAAAAGGGGAAAAGATGCAAGGAGCTCCACCACAGTTACACGTTTGTCAACTCTGGAGTAGAACAGCAAGAAAGGACAAGACGCTGTGTGAGAATAGTCATCGAACCACGGCTAGGAAGAGGAATACTAGAAATAAAATATATATCAGAAAGAATCATAACAGTGAGAATAACAGAACAAGCAATTACAACATATGTACAAATATACGCACCATGTAATATAAACAAAAATGAGCAAGAATGCGAGGAATTCTGCGAAGACATCCATGATGTGCTAAATAAAATAGATAAGCAGGACAACATCATAGTTTATGGGAGACTTCAATGCAAGACTAGGAAATAACAGAGTGGGCAGAGAAAAACATCTGGGAGCATTTGGAGATCAGCATAATGAAAGGAATGATAACGGAAGTAGACTGATAGAGCTGTGCTGCCAACACGACCTCTATATAAAAAAGACGTTCTATAAACATAAAGACTCACAAGTATACACCTGGTATAAATGGAACGATCTAGATACTAAAAGCAAAATTGATTTTATATTAACAAGAAATAACAGAAAGAGAAATATGTTAGATGCAAGCGCAGTGCCCAATTTAAGTATAAACACAGATCATAAAGAAGTCGTTGCCACAATAAGAACCATCAGAAGAAGAAAACAAAGAGCAGGAAAATACGTGCTATATGAATCAGTAAACTTAAAAAACCTTAAAGACGAGCCAGTAAAGGAAAATTATGAGAAAGAACTGACTGAAATCTTTGTAAAATTACCACAGAAATGAGATTCCTGAAAAGAATACCCAACTTATCAAAAAGAGATAAGATCAGAAATCAAGAAATCGGGACTAAAGTGGGGGTTATAGCAGCACTAGATTTTATTAGAAAGCAGCAAGTCAAATGGTTTGGCCATGCAAGTAGGTTACCATTCAACAGCATACCACAACAAGCAATGATGTAAACAGATGAAAACAGAGGAAGAGGCCGACCACGTAAACGTTAGACGGAGGGAATAGCAGAGTCCATGGGAATATCGATACATGAAGGCCATAATCGGGCACTCTCACCATGTTTATACTTCACCTCGACACCGCAAGGTACAAGAGGAATATGATGAGATGAGATGAGAACTGCCCGGTCTTCGTGTCGTTACGAAATAAAACTCGAACTAAGGGGTTCAATAAATTAAAATACCTATAATCAGTAAGGATGCCGTAGAAGGAACAGATCAATCAAAACAAAAATCATTATTTATTTAAAAGAAAAAAAAAATAGACCCAGTCTCATGACACATATTGTTGTGAAGTTACTGCCGTTATAAATTTTGAAGGTTTACTTCCGTTGTAGAGAGTGGAGTTAAAGCCGTTGTAGAGAGCGACGTTACTGCCATTGTAGAGAGTGCATTTATACTGCCGTTTTATAGAGTGAAATGAATGCCTCTATTGAGTGTGAAGTTATACTGCCTTTATAGAGAGTGACGTTATACTGCCTTTATAAAAAGTAATTATACTGCCGTTACAGAGAGTGAAGTTACTACCGTTGCAGAGAGTGAAGTTATACTGCCTTTATAGAGTGTGAAGTTAATACCTTTATAGAGAGTGAAGCTACTCTCGTTACAGTGAGTGAAGTTATACTGCGATTATACAGAGTTAAGTTATACTGCCGTTAGAGAGAGAGAGAGAGAGAGTAAAGATATTGCAGTTACAGAGAGCGAAGATATATTGCCGTTATATAGACTGAAGTTATACTGCCTTTATAGAGAGTGAAGTTATACTGCCGTTATAGAGAGTAAACTTATTGACGTTATAGATAGTAAAGTTATACCGCAGTTATAGAGAGTGACGTTATTAAGTGTGAAGTTATACTTATTTTATTTTAACCAGCCCGCTCCGTGGCGTAGTATTTACGGACACAGTTTGTAATCCCGCACACCGCTTTCGAAACACAGCTATGGGCGCATTGGAATTTTTATGAAATGTTATGGGTGTCGGTCTTTCAGAAAGAAATGGCAAACTAATGGACGTAAACTTGCCAAGAGATTACAAACAGCCAAAAATGCTGGGGTTGACTGCGACGCTTTGAAAAGGATATGCAACTAAGTTTTTTTTTTTTTTACTAGCAGTCCACTGAGTTTATCTTCCACTGTCGTTTATCTAGGCTGAAAGGTTTGCCTAGATATATCGTATCTTGGGAAGTTTTCGGGTATGTGATTTGCTGTCTGCGGCTCCAGTCCGCGTGTAAACATGGCTGATTCACTAATGGTTCCGTAATCTATTGTATCCTGTTCTGAGGCGCAGAATAATGATTTGTTCTGGTCTGTCCAAAAAGTTGTAATCATCTTGAATTGACGCTGGAGTCTTTCTGATTGATTTGATCATACTATTTTTTTTTATAGTTTGTAACAGACACATCATGTTGTTCTTCTATTTCTCTTAGAAAGAGTCCTTTACTCATGTGTATCATCAACCCAATTACTCGCACTTTCTTATTCAGAAAGCAATGGCAAACTACTGAATACAACATTGCCTATAAATTCAACCTGGTGTTGATGGCATCGTATTGCACAGGATATGCAACATTTTTTAAACAACTTAAGAGAGATCCGTTACGAACACTTAATGCATGTCATGCAATATCTGTCTTGGAACTAACTTTACCGTTACATAGGAAAATTAAAAGAGGTGAAAGAAGTCACTTGGGGTTTGTGGCGAACGTTGGTAGATGTGTTTGGTGCAGTAGAGTCTGGCATATAATACCACAACATCTAGTCTGAGAATGAGATGGAAGAAGTCACAGCAGCGTTCTGCTAGCTGTAGGACAATCAGCACACGCATATTGTGATTATAATGATCTCACAATGTATGATGAGAAAGGTGAATGCACGCATAGAGATCTTCCGTTTGATTTTGGTTTTTCCCTCAAGACATGCTGGTGTGGTGGGAAACGAACAGGCGGACAGAGTTTATGAGTCTGCACTGCTCAAGGGAGTCTCAATCGGTCTCTGTGGCTAAGTGCTTGCGAACGCGGTTTGTGAGCCCGTATACCCGGGTTCGAAACACGGCGCTGCTGGTTTTTTCGAAAAAGGTATAGGGGCCGGTCGTTCAGAAAGCAATGGCAAACTACTGAACGCAACACTTGCCTAGTACATCAACAGCAACTGAAAATGCTGGTGTTGACTGCAACGTCCCGTAAGGGATACGCAACAAAATATATACTGCTCAAGGCAGGTGTGTCCAATAAAGTTTAACACACTTCGGAAACACTTATATTCCAAGGTGAATATGTGTTTTTCATTTTATTTCATTGTGTTACTTGATTTATTAATTTTTGACATATTCGACGAACAATACACGATTGCTCAAATATGGTGAGGTGGTGGCAACTAGGCGGTTCCATACTGTTCTGTGCAAAACATAAATTGTTCGTTGTAAATTTGAAATTACCGTGGGAATGACAGATGTTCTACATTCGAACAATACCTGCGACTATGTGTTGTAATTGCTTCAGCGTAAGCATTATTCATTTATTCTCTTCAGATTGTATATAACTCTGGCGTAAGCACCGGACGAGATGCAGGGAACCATACCTGGCAATACATCGTTAAATATACTGTTTATGACTTCTGTGGTTAGATTTGTTATATATCCAAGTTTCACACCCGTATATACCCATCCTATTAGTTAGTTAGTTAGTCTTTCCTCTAGAGTCTAAGTCGGCGCAAAGGGCGGAAGTCATGGCTCTCCATGTCTGGCTGTTCGCTGCTACCTGTTGTAGATCCTGGATGTTCACTTGGTCGTTGAATTAGCCTTCTCTGATGATGGTTCTACGCAGGGTCTCTCTTGGTCTTCCCCGTTTTCTTTCCCTGCTGGTGACCATATGAGGGCTTGGTAGAGGAGTCTTGTCTTGTCAATTCTAAGTACATGGCCGATGTAGTTCCAACGGCGTTTTTTATAAAATTGGATGCAATATCTTGCTTAGTCTCTTGTCTTATTTGCTCATTGTTCTAAGACATTTGGTCTCAAAATTGTCTAATTTTTTTTATCTAAAGCTACTGTTGATTTCCAACTCTCACATCCATACGTTAGCACTGGAATCACACAAGAATTGAAGATTTTAAGTTTCGTATGTTGGCTGAGTGACTTTGACTTCCAGACGTTTGACAGTTTATTGAAGGCACCAGATGCCAGTGCGATTCTAGATAGTATTTCTGGTGTTGAGTCCCCTGTAGATGTCATTTTGCTTCCTAGGTATGTGAAGTTGTTGACTTTTTCAAGAACATGGTTGCTTAACTTGGTGTCGTCCTCTTAGTACACTTATTTATCTCATCATATCTTCTTCCTCTTGTACATTGCGATATCGAGGTGCAATATAATTAGAGAGGAAAATGCACGTCTATGTTCTATGGGATTCATATGTCGTGATTCCCATGCACTCCGTTAATCCCTCTGTTCATCATTTACATGGTCGGCCTCTTCTTCTGGTTCTATTTAGTCTGTACTTAATTGCTTATTGTGGTATGCTGTTAGTTGGTAGCCAGGTCATGTGGTTGACCCATTATCCTTCTTCTTCTTCTTCTTCTTCTTCTTCTTCTTCTTCTTCTTCTTCTTCTTCTTCTTCTTCTTCTGCTGCTGCTGCTGCTGCTGCTGCTGCTGCTGCTGCTGCTGCTGCTTCTTCTTCTTCTTCTTCTTCTTCTTCTTCTTCTTCTTCTTCTTCTTCTTCTTCTTCTTCTTCTTCTTCTTCTTCTTCTTCTTCTTCTTCTTCTTCTTCTTCTTCTTCTTCTTCTTCTTCTTCTTCTTCATCTTCTTCTTCTTCTTCTCCTTCTTCTTCTTCTTCTTCTTCTTCTTCTTCTTCTTCTTCTTCTTCTTCTTCTTCTTCTTCTTCTTCTTCTTCTTCTTCTCATACCACTACCTTCAATATTGGAGTACCGCAAGGCTCTATTCTTGGCCCTCTATTGTTTGCCATATATATTAACGATCTACCTTTGCATCTTTCGTCGTCCTGGGATCTATTTGCAGACGACTGTACAGTGTACACAAATGCTGAAAAGTGTATTTTATTGGAGTCGTCTTTACAACAAGAATTAAATAATGTAGTTTGGTGGAGCTATTCAAACCGTATGCAAATTAACATCACTAAAACAAAATCAATGTTACTAACAACCAGACAAAGACTTCAAACTCTAAGCTCACACACATCACTTCAACTTCACATCGATAACATGTCAGTAGAAAGTGTAATTGAGCACAAAACATTAGGCATAATCATTGATAGAAACCTAACCTTTAATTCCCACGTTCAAGCGCTTATTAAACAAACAGCGAAAAAAGTCTACCAACTCGCCAAAATTAAAAACTTCCTTGATGAGGACACAAGGAAACTATTCTATACTTCTCATATACAGACACACTTTAACTACTGCTCTACAATCTGGGACGGTTGTTCTAATTCAAACACCAAGCGACTTTACTCACTCCAGAAACGGGACATGAGTCTAATTTATAACAAACATTTATCTGACAATCCTAGCCTGTATAAACGCCTTCAGTTACTTACCACTCCGCAAACGCCTGCTTTTCAATAAAGCTAAACTAATTCACAAAATCCTGCATAGGAATGCCCCAAATTACCTTTGGCCATTGTTTAAATATAATGCTAGACACAGTAAACGTTTAAATATATTACACATTCCGAAGCCTAGGATTGACTTATACAAAACAAGCTTAACGTACTCTGCAGCTCAGCTGTGGAACAATCTTCCACAAGAAATCAAAGACATCACCAATCCCTATTCATATAATCGCAAATTACTTGAATACTATCTCAGTACGGATTATCTTCCCCCTTAATAATAGAGATAATAATAATAACAAAACCCTAGTATAACAGCCAGTCCCCTTTTGGTAGGCCAGTATATTCCACATCTAATTTTACTGTGTCGTGTAGTTTTGATGTTCGCATTTTGCCCATGCCTTTATAATGCATATCTTTTATATTGTTGCTGTTCTCTATTAGCCTTGAATGATGTGTGAATGAAATAATGTATGAAAGAGAGTGATAGAAGGGCAGAATGTTAGACGGGCCTGCGTGCCCAATTCTTAACCCTTTGAAAATAAAGTTTGTTCGTTCGTTCGTTCGTTCGTTCGTTCGTTCGTTCGTTCGTTCGTTCGTTCTTTCGTTCGTTCGTTCTTCTTCTTCTTCTTCTTCTTCTTCTTCTTCTTCTTCTTCTTCTTCTTCTTGTACATGCAGTAGTTTGCCATTGCTTCCTGAAAGAGAAGTCATCGTTTAAATCAGGCTGGTCGGTGTAGCTACCTCCGATAGGTTAAATCCAAGTACATTACATTGGTACCAAGCATGTTTTTGAAAATAAAGACGGCACACGTGACACTGACCCCATCACCCACCAAGTGCCGATAGGTCTATACAAATACGGCTCTAGCACCGTGTGCTCAATGGGCCTTACGTTGTGTAAAAGGTTCCTTTACTTCCTAACCACTTTCATGTGAGTGTCTTGTCATTTAATGCTGGGAGCTATATCATATGTCCCCCATCAGCTCTCCTTTTATTTCAAGTGATTGAAACTTAGGCCGCCGAGCAAGCACGACACGAATCTTCTGATCGTCCTTCCATACACTCTCTGGGTGATTGCCTACCCGATTTATTAATAGGGGTCTATTTCTTTTTCCGTGCACTCGTACTCTGTTTTGAGATGTTTGATTAGTGTTTTCCTAATGTTCTAGGAATGCACATTGTGCCTGCTTACATGTCACCCCGCCCTAGGGGAGAAGACAATCGTAAACCCGGTGTATCGTACATTACACATATCCTAACACCTTAGGCAGTGAGGCGTCAGCTTTTTCGCCGGCCGTTTACCTTTACATCGGCGGTTCGCTATGTACCAGTAGACGACTTTGCCACTATGTTGCCTTCTGGGCTTCAGCGTACCTCTTCCATAGCTCGTGTAGCCGCACTCCAGCTATCCTCCTAGAAGGCAACCTCTTCCTCTGGACTACTTGGTGGTGGGCTTGGCCTCCTAACCTTCACCCTGCCTCTGGTGCAAAGCACAGTTCACGCAGGACGACTTACACTACCATTAGCAACTTTACCGGAGGTTGGACTTCGGCCTCCATTCTTTGTTCTCGGTGACTGCTACGTGGTGGTGTTTGGACTACATTGCAAAGTCCAAGTCTTAAGTGAACTGCACTATTTTGGAGGGGTGGCTACGAGTCGCAACGAGGCAGTAAACGTATCAGGCCTTCTTTGAGACATTGCTCGCTGGCTTAGATGTTGTGCATGATATATTTCTACTTGCAAACAGGAACATATATCATAATTACTGCTATGATGTATTCCACCAAACATTCCGATTGTTGAGTCAGCATGGCCATTTTCCACTGCTTCGACCAGCTATGTTGGTGCCCAAGTCCTCGCTTGTCCCTTTATGCCTAGCTGTCACTATTTGTGTAACACGTCAGACACAGAGTGGGAGATAGACCTCTTTCGCCTACCTTTACGACGAATAGCCTAACAGTATAACCTTCCTGAATCAGACTTGCGACCAAGCCATTGTTCTCCGCAACCCTGTATATGCGCTGTTCCTCGATTCTCATTTCGCAAGTTTTGAACGTATTTCTTTCTTTTATTGCTCATGTATATATGCTAACCAACAAGAAACACGCTTCAGAGTCAGCAATACCAAACTCTATAACATGCGAGGATTTCAGTTACTTCTTTCAATCAGAAATAGAGAATCTAAAGTCCTCAATACCAGACTCAGTATGTAATTTAAGTTCACTGTCATCATTCTGTGAAAGGAAGTGCTCTAGAAATATTCCCCCTGAGATTCCCTTGATGTCTGTTGCAGAAGTATATAAATATCTCTCGAATCTCAAAGCAACAAATTCAGAAGGCCTAGATGGTATCAGTAATAGAATTCTTAGGTGTGCTGCACCTATTATTAGTGAGTCCTTAACGTTCATATATAACCAGTGCCTATCCAAAAACTACTTTCCATCTGCCTTTAAAGTTGCTAAAGTGTATCCTCTACTTAAAAATGGCTCAACTGATATTAGCGTCTTGGGTAATTATAGACCTATTTCCTTACTATCGTCGCTTTCAAAGCCACTAGAAAAACACATGCATAAAATAACACTACATCATTTAATTAACAACGATCTAATAATTGACAGTCAATCTGGGTTTCGACCTAAATATTCTTGTCATAGTGCCCTTACAAAAATGACCGATAACTGGCATCTTTGTATCAACAATGGCAACATTTGTGGAGCAGTAATTGTAGACTTTAAAAAGGCCTTTGATATGGTAGATCATGATATTTTAATTAGAAAATTAAAACACATGAAGACTAGCACCAATATGGTGAACCTAATTACGTCATTTTTATCAGACAGACAACAAGTAGTGTCCTTCAATAACTGTCTATCAAGACCCACACAACTTAATTTTGGGGTGCCTCAGGGCTCAATACTAGGTCCGCTGCTATTTACAGTGTATATTAACGATCTTCCTTTATACCTCAATACTTCGTGTGATCTATTTGCGGACGACTGCACTATTTACACAAGTCAAGAGAGCCTTTGTGACTTAGAGAGCTCTTTACAAAACGATCTTGACAACCTTAGTAGATGGAGCAATGAAAATCGCATGTTAATTAACATCGACAAAACCAAATCCATGCTAATAACGACCAGACAACAACTACAGACCCTAGCCATAACTGGGACACCGCTCGAGCTCCACGTGGACACGTTACCTATAATTAATGTAAATGAACATAAAACATTAGGTCTTTTAATTGACAGACATTTAAACTGGAGCCCTCATGTTCACGCCCTTACCAAGAGAATAGCACAAAAAGTTTACCAACTTGCTAAAATTCAACACTTTTTGGATGAAAGCACACGTAAAATATTCTATGCATCCTATATCCAATCACCTCTCGATTATTGTTCCACAGTCTGGGATGGCTGCCCTAAATCTAATATGAAACGATTGTGTTCGCTTCAAAACCGCGCTATACGTCTAGTTTCTAGCATAAAGCACGTTGAAAGTAATAAATTATACAGCCATCTAAGACTTCTACCACTTCAAAAGCGCTTCCTTTTTAACAAAGCCAAATTAGTGAATAAAATTATATCTGAAAATACCCCAGAGTATCTTCTACCGTTAATTCAATCTAATGCAATGAACAGTAAGCGCTTAAATTTATTACAGCTTCCTAAGCCTAGATTGGACTTATACAAAACTTGTTTCGCATATTCTGGTGCTCACTTGTGGAATAGCCTTCCACCAGAACTGAAAACACCAATGAGTCCCTACACATTCAACCGAGAACTCTTTCAATACTTACTTCATACCGACTATATGCCTCCATAAGTCACCTACTAGTATCATTTTTCCACTATCATTCTTCACTGTATGTGTGTGAACGAGACAGTGGGTGAGAGAGTGAGTGAGAAAGAGTGTGAGTGGAAGAATTAGTATGAGTGAGAGTGAGAGAGTATGCATGCGCGTGTGCCTGAGTGAGTGTAAAAGTGAGTGAGTGTGTGGACATATGTGTGAGAGATTTAGTTAGAGAATGAGTGAATCTGAGAGAGTGGGTGTGTTGTGTGTCTGCCTGTCTGTGTGATAGAGTGTGAAAGTTAGTGAGTGAGTGTGAGTTAGAGAGTCATCGAGTAAATGAGTGAGTAAGGGAGCGTGAGTGAGTGAGAGAGAATTTGTGGGTATGCGTGTATGTGCGCGAATGAGTGAGTGTGAGAGCGAGTGAGTGTGTAAAAGAGAGAGAGAGAGAGAGCGTGGCTGAATGAGAGAGTGCATGAGAAAGTGTGATGTATGTGTGCATGTCTGGATGGGTGTATATGTGTGTACATGTGTGTATCTGTGTGTGACTCTGTGTATATGTCTGTACGTGTGTTAAGGTGTGCGTTCATGTGTTTATATGCGTTTATATGCATGTGCGTGTGTGTATGTGTGTATGGATGAGTGTGTGTGTGTGTGTGCTCGTGTATGTATTGTATATCTTTGTATGTGTAAGTGTGCATGCATGCAGTGTATGCGAGGGAGTGTATATTCGGGTGTTATGTGAGTACGTGTGAGTAAGTATATGGATGTGTGCAGGTGTGTGTATTGCGTGGGTATGATGTGTGTGGGTGTGTGTATGTACATGTGTGTGAGAGAGAAGAGAGAGAGAGAGAGAGAGAGAGAGAGAGAGAGAGAGAGAGAGAGAGAGAGAGAGAGAGTTGAGCGCACGCATGTCATCTAACATGCTGATCCATATGTTTTGTGTATTCTCATTTTTTTTTCATATTATCAATTTGATGCACTTGATTTTAACATGCATAAAATGAATTCATGTAAATTACTGTAAAGCAAGTGAGAGAGTTAGTGAGTGTAAGTGAGAGAGAGAGAGAAAGTGAATGAGTGTGAGAGTGTGTGTATGTAAAGACAGAGAGAGAGAGAGAGAGAGAGAGAGAGAGAGAGAGTGAGAGAGAGAGAGTTGATCCCACGCACGTCATGTAACATGCTATTCCATATTTTTTATGTATTCTCATCTTTCATATTACGAGGTATCGTTTAATGCCACCTGATTGTTCTGTAACATGCCATTCCATATTTTTTTTTAAATTCTCATCTTATCATTTTGTATGCCACTTGATTTTATCATGTATAATACAACATTACTGTGATGTGAGTGAGAGAGTTAGTGAGAGAGAGAGAGAGAGAGAGAGAGAGAGCAAGAGAGAGAGAGAGAGAGAGAGAGAGAGCGCAAGAGAGAGAGAGAGAGGGAGAGAAAAAAAAAGAGAGTTGAATTGCATCAGTAATTTTTACGCTACATAATGTATATGTACAATTTTTCCTCCACTTCTTGCAATTGCGAGAATTCTCACGACAATCGTCAGTGTCTCAATTGTGTGTAAAGTGTGGGAGTTTGTTCTTATTAGTTTCAGTTATCATGTGAGGCATCATGTATTTGTCTAGATGTGAGGATGTATGTATGGGTGTGTATGTGAGGGATATGTGTGTGTGTGTGTGGGGAGGGGGGAATGTGTGTGTGCCTGTGTGTGTGTAGAGAGAGAGAGAGAGAGAGAGAGAGAGAGAGAGAGAGAGAGAGAGAGAGAGAGAGAGAGAGAGAGAGAGAGAGAGAGAGAGAGAGAGAGAGAGAGAGAATTCAGTGCTCGCATGTCCTGTAACATGCCATTCCATATTTTTTGTGTATTTTCATCTTTCACATTATCATTTTGTATGTATGACACTTGATTTTATCATGTATAATATAACATTACTGTAATGTGAGTGAGAGCGTTAGTGAGAGAGAGAGAGAGAGAGAGAGAGAGAGAGAGAGAGAGAGAGAGAGAGAGAGAGAGAGAGAGAGAGAGAGAGAGAGAGAGTTGAATTGCATCACTAATTTTTAAGTTACAAAATGTATATGTACAATTTTTCTCCATTTTCTTTACAAGTTTTACGACAATGCTCACGACAATCGTCACTGTATGTGAGTGTAAAGTGTGGGAGTTTGATCATAATAGTAGATTGGGGGGATCGGGGGATGTGTGTGTGGGTGGATTCGTGATGTGTGTGGGTGGGCTCAGGATGTGTGGGTGGGTGGGGTGGGTTTGTGTGGGTGGGTGGGGATTTGTGTGTGGGTGGGTGTGGGATTTGTGTGTGGGTGCGTGCGAGATGTATGGGTGTATGGGGAGATGTGTTTTTGGGTGGGGATGTGTGTTTGTCTAGGTGGTTGTGGGTGAGTGGGTGGAGGAGGTTATGTTGGTGGATGATTGATGGTGGGTTATGGGATGGGTGGGGGTATATGTGTGGGTGGGGAGATATGTGGTGGGTGGCAGATGTGTGCAGGTGGGGGTGGTTGTAGGTTTGGGGATGTGTGTGTGGGTGAGGGATGTGTATGGGTGTGGGATGTTTGGGAGGATGGGTGGGGAGTGTGTGTGGGTGAGAGATGTGTGGGTGAATGTGTGTGGGGGATGTGTGTGGGTTGTGGGAGGGTGCGTGATGGGTGTGGGTGATGGATTTAGAGATGTGTGTGTGGGTGGGGGATATGTCTGGCTGGGTGGAGGTGTGTGTGGCTGGATGGAGGATGTATGTGTGGGTAGTGAGGGTGATTGTAGTTGGGGGATGTGTGGATGGGTAAGAGATGTGTGGATAGATGTGTGTGTGGGTGAGGGATGTGTCTTTGGGATGTGTGTGGGTGTGGTATTGTGTGGGAGGGGAGCTGGGTGTGGATAAATGATGTTTGTGTGGGTGGGTGCAGGTGTGGTTGGGTTTGTGGGTGGGTGAAGGATGTGTGTGAGGGTGGGGGATGGGTGGTTAGGATGTGTGAGTGTGGGTGGGTAGATAGGAGATGTATGTGTTGATGAGTGGGTAAGGGATGTGTGGGTGTTAGTGGTTGAGGGATAAGTACGTGTGTCTAGGGATGTGTGAGGGGATGAATGTATGGGTTGTGTGTGCGTGGATGGGAGGTGTGTGTTTGTGAATGGGGAATGTGTTGGTGGGTGGGGATGTGTGTGAGGGATGTTTGTATGGGTGGGGAGATTGTGCGTGGGTGGGGATGTGTGTGTATATGGGTAGGGGTGTGTGGTTAAGGGATGTGTGGCTGGGGGAATGGGTGGATGGAGGATGTGTGGTTGGGTGGAGGATGTGTGGTTGGGTAGAGGATGTGTGGGTGGGTGATTGTATATGAGTAAGGGTGTGTGGTTAAGGGATGTTGGTTGGGGGATGGGTGGGTAGAGGATGTGTGGGTGGGTAGAGGATATGTGGGTGGGTGAGTGTGTGCAGGTTAGGAGATGGTGGGGGATGTTTGCAGGTGTGGGCTCGGGATCTGTGAGTGGGCTGGGGGAGATGGGAGATTATGTGGGTGAGTGCGGAATTTGTGTGTGGGTAGGTGCGGAATATGTGAGTTGACGGGGAGATGTGTGTGTGGCTGAGGAATATGTGTTTGGTTGAGTGGTTGGAGGTGTGTGGGTGGAGGAGGATATTGGATGAGTGATTGTTGGTGGGAAATGGGACGGGTAGAGGATATGTGAGTGGGTGGGGAGATGTGTGTAGGTGGGGGATGTGTGGGTTATTGAATGTATGTGTGCTTGGGGTGTGGGTGGATGGGATGTGTGGTGGGTGAGAGGTGTGTGTGGGCGGGGAGATGTGTAGGTGTAGGGATGTGGTGGATGGGTGGGGGAATGTATTGTATGTGTGTGTGGTTGGGTGGGGGAGTTGGAGTGAATGGGGGATGTGTGGGTGGGTGGTGGATGTGTCTCATAACATAGTAATATGCATTGTTTATGTTTACAAAATTCACGTGACAATGTTTTTTTCCTATGCACTGTTGATGAAAGAAAGATGAGTGATTGGAAGGGCCGAATGTAAGACGGGCCTGCGTGCCCAATTTGTTACCCTTTGAAAATAAAGTCTGTTCGTTCGTTCGTTCGTTCTCTCTCTCTCTCTCTCTCTCTCTCTCTCTTCTCTCTCTCTCTCTCTCTTTCTCTTTCTCTCTCTCTCTCACACACACACACGCGCATATATATATATATATATATATATAATATATATATATATATATATATATATATATATATATATATATATATATATATATATATATGATGTTAGCTAAATAACTAAACTAATAGGTTTCATTATCAACTAACACACATTAGCAACTAACAACAATATTAGCAACATATCAACTAACATATACTATTAACTAACATATTAACTAACAAATAAGTAACTAAATAATAGGTTTCAAAAGGTCTCGCGGCCTCCCCATAGTAAGTTCCTCATTTGCTTACAGGCAAGCATCTCCAAACCTATGAAGGCCATTACGCTCGAATGAGGGTACGTGCGTGATTAACAGGTACCACATTACTCTCTTTATTATTATTGGTGTTTGGTATGTGGAATATTTTCACATTATGTTTATGACTTTTTCTCTGTCTTTTTAGCCTCGTGATATGTGATTTACCTTTCTGTTTTGCTATTGATCATTTACCGTTGACTGTCTCCATTTACCTCTGGTGTTATGAACTTAGCTTCCTCTGTATCTACTTGTTGCTAACATAGTTTGAACTGCTTGTCTTACCGAATGCTGCGTCGGCTTCAGTTGATCAATACTGCCATAATCTGTGGAAGTGTTCACTGTATTTTCTTTTCTAACTGTATATAATTTCTACCTAAGCACATCATAAAATGATCATTCAATGATATCTAGTTAATTTATTTCTATAATAATAATAATAATAATAATGGCACTGTTCCGATTGACGGTCCCAAATAGTTCCGCAGTGAATGATAACTCTTAGGTGTAAACAGTCTCCCTTACAGGGCCTCATTGGGTACCGGTAAATACGAAACACAGCAGAATGTTCTTTTACGTTCAGTAGTTAGCTATTGCTTTCTGAGCGAGAATCGACGTTTAAACTCAACTGACCGGTGTATTGAATGAACTCGCCATCATCATCATCATCATCATCAAATGCCATGCCAGCTGGCGTAGGCGTTCATGACTCTCCACAGATCTCGGTAATTGATTTTCTGGATCAACTCTGCTGATGATATTCCTCCAAGCCACCGCCTCAATCTATCCAGCATCGCCATCAGTAGCTGGATGACGGTCTGGTGTCGCCTGTGGCTCATGACTGTCCCTACCGGACGAGGATGTCCTAAGATAGTCGTAACTTGCCATCAGCGTGCCGAAAGTTTAAGAGCTCGAAGTTAGAACGCCCTCGTCCTTTCGGTCACGTCGACTGCTTTTGAAATAATTTGTTAATTGCACGTCCGTTACATGACGTCTCCACAACCTCAGCACTTTTTGGCTGTTGCAATTTGCTAAACAATTTTGCGTTCATTAGTTTGACATTGCTTACTAAACAGCCTACGCTTATATGAGTGTATGGAAACCAGTGCAATGTGGTCTGCTACAAAATCGGCTGCAGCTGTGCATTAAACGTGGTATGTAGGATTGCGAATTCGCCACAGCCTTGCTAGCAAGAGTAACAAAAACACTAAAACTATTGGCCCACAAAGGTTTGTCGACTTAGTGATGGCGATTCTCAAATACGACAATTACGTATGCGGATTCTGTAATTTAAAGTCACGTTGTCGCTTTTTGAGTGTAGCTAAAGCTAAGGTCTTCTTCTTCTTCTTATTCTTCTTCTTCTTCTTCTTCTTCTTCTTCTTCTTCTTCTTCTTCTTCTTCTTCTTCTTTCAACGTTTGCACAGCATCCATTGAAGTGGGTAGATGTTCGCTCTCAACCCTTGTTCCATTTTGGTCAACATTTTTCAACTTCGACGGTTGAGGTTTCTTTTCTGGATTCCTCCACCTATTGGCAGGTTTCTGTGAAGATTGTGCTGTAGATGACAACACAGGGGAGTCTCCGTGGCGAAGTGATCAAACCATCTGCCTCGGGCTCCGAAAGTTGTGGGTTCGATTCCGTCAACCGCAACCTTCGGTTCATGAGTGCATTTTTTCGGAGACTCCTGAGGGTCGTCGCTGGAGCTACGGAGTTCGTACTTTGTGCGACGCTTTCCGCGCTGCGGAAAGAGACTCAGCCATGTGGTATAAAAATCCGGTGCAATGAAGTCGACTTTTAAACGACTTTTAAGCGACGACAGGGGCAATCCCATCACAGATAATAAAGTGTATATCATTCATCCATTCATTCATCAGATAATAAAATGTCTATCCAACAACATTCAGATAGTAACGTGTCTATCATTCATTCATTCATTCATTCATTCATTCATTATTCAGATAATAAAGTGTCTATCATTCTTTCATCGGATTATAAAGTGTCTTTGATTCATTCATAAAATAATAAATTGTTTATCATTCGTTCATCAGATGATAAAACATCTATCACTCATTCATCGGATAATAAAGTGTATATCATTTATTCATCAGATAATAACGTGTCTATCATCCATTCATTCATACATTCATCAGATAATAAGTGTCTCTCAAGACACCGCATGACGAGAACACAGAAGAAGAACCATCTGCAAATCTAACCATTAGAGAACTCCTGTTTGCGGATGACCAAGCACTAATAGCAAAATCAGAAGCTGAATTACAAGACCACATGAATAGTCTAAACGAAATGTGTAGGGAACATAACATGAAAATTAGCACAAGTAAAACAGAAGGTAATGACTATAACTAAAGAAGAACAAACAACAACAATTCACCTAAACGAACATCCCTTGAAACAAGTGAAGAGTTTCAAGTACCTGGGAAGTATAATATCATCAAATGGCAGATCAGAAGACGAGATCGAAAATAGGTGCAATAAGGCAAATCAACTCATTGTACAAATGGCACCAATACTAAAGAACAAACATGTATCAATAACTACTAAGAAAGCACTTTACAACACAATCTTCCTGCCAACTCTATGCTACCAATGCCACACCTGGACAGTGACAGAAAAAGAGAAAAGAAAAATCACAACATAAATGAGGTTCCTGAGAAGAATACTCAACGTATCAAGAAGAGATCAGATCAGAAATGAAGAAATCAGGACAAAAGATGGGGTTAAAGCAGCACTAGACTTATAAGAAAGCAGCAAATCAAATGGTTTGGCCATGCAAGTAGGTTACCAGTCAACAGCATCCCATAACAAGCAATGATGTACAGACCAGATGGAATCAGAGGAAGAGGCCGACCACGTAAACGTTGGGCGGAGGGAATAGCAGAGTCCATGGGAATATCGATATATGAAGCCCATAATCGGGCACTCTCACGAAGTTTATACTTCACCTCGACACCGCAAGGTACAAGAGGAACATGATGAGATGAGATGAGATTCATTCATCAAATAATAAAGTGTCTATCATTCGTTCATCGGATAGTAAAGTGTCTATCGTTCATTCATCGCATAATAAAGTGTCTACCATTCATTTATCATGTAATAAAGTGTCTGTCATTCATTCAGCATATAATAGTGTCTGTTATTCATTCATCATATAATAAAGTGTCTGTCATTCATTCATCGGATAATAAAGTGTCTTTAATTCATTCATCGAATAAAAACGTGTTTATCACTCATTCATTCATCAGATAATAAAGTGTCTACCATTTATTATTCAGATAATAGCGAGTATATCGTTAACTAACGCATTCATCAGATAATAAAGTGTCTATCATTCTTTCATCAGATAATAATGTATTTATCATTCATTATTCAGATAATAAAGTTTTTATCATTCATAGCATTGTCAGCAGGCTGCTGTGGGTTTGATTTCCAAGTTTGTTTGTGTATATCCTTCCTTTGCAGTCTGGTACTGGTAATCTGCAGTCCTTTGGCTTCTGCCAGGTTGATGACTCTCCAGCCATTATCATTTGAAGTTGTATGTAGGCTTTCCATACCGGCAACTTGTTTATGAGTTTGCTCTCTACCTATTTTTGCGTTGAAGTCTCCTAGCACAATCAGGATGTCCTGTTTGGGGGTTTGTTCTAAGACATCCTCCATGTTAGACAAATCAGTGCTGAGATGTTGTGTTTGCTTGTGATGTGTGATGTTAGTGAATCTAATGAATAAGTGTCAGGATGTTGCATCTTGTGTGTATTCATCACAAGTACAAAAGTGTTGTCTGTCTTACGTAGAAAGACTGGGTGTTGGTGTTGTCTTGTTGGGTCATCATGTTGATATGTTTGACTTGTCTTTGCCTAATAGTATTTTTGTTGGTTTTTATTTTATCTACAGAATAAGCCAGAATTCTAGGTTTAGATGTGAGATGTTCCTGGGTTTTTAGTGCACTAGAAGTGTTTGGTAAATTCAATTATTATACTTTATTATTGTTATTACACACATTTTTCTATATTTTTCTTTGTTTGCTTTTGCTGTTCATGTAATTAAAAGTAACGTGTTATTTGATAGTGATAATAAAGGATTTGAAAATCAGACTTTAAAAAATGTTTTGTTTTCTTTTGTGCTTCACATATATTTTTGTTTGCACTTCTATCTGCACATACATTCTTTCTACCAATCCATGTAGATTATTTCTCATCAACAAGATGTGTCATGACGAGAGAGAGAGAGAGAGAGAGAGAGAGAGAGAGAGAGAGAGAGAGAGAGAGAGAGAGAGAGAGAGAGAGAGAGAGAGAGAGAGATGGATAACTTTCTGACAGGCAGACAGGCAAGGGCATGTTCTTAAGTGTGTGTGGGAGAGAGAGAGATTTTTATAGGTATAACTTTATAACGGGCAGACAGCTGACGGTGTGTTCTTAAGTGAGAAAGGAAGGGGGAGGAAGAGAGATAGAGGAGAGAGAGAAAGAAAGAAAGTTATTGGGATAATGTTATGGCAGGAAGACAAATGAGGACTTTCAAATGCAAGAGAGCGAACGATCGTATGAGAGAGAGGAGAAAGGTATAGACAAAAAAGAGAAAGATGTGGAAAGAAAAATAAAGGTTGTTGTCATTATGAGTTTATGCAAGAAGACAGATGACGACATATTCTTAAGTGGGTACGTCAGTTATATAAACCCCACTGGGCAGAAGAGACATGGGCAAGGTTTGCTGGTGAAGAAAGGAGTAAAGCATGTGGCACTTGACTTGAGCCAGTGGAATCACAGTGCAAGAGAGGTCCAGGGTATACAAAACCCACACACACCCCAAAGACACATCCCTCACCCACACACACATCTCCCCAGACATCTCCTACCCATCCACACATCCCCCAACTACAATCACCCTCACTACACACACATACATCCTCCATCTAGCCACACACACCCCCACCCAGCCAGACATATCCCCTACCCACACACACATCCCCCAAATCCATCACCCACACCCATCACGCACCCATCCCCCAACCCACACACATACCCCACACACATTCACCCACACACACACTCCCCACCCATCCACCCAAACATCCCACACCCATACACATCTCCCAAACCAACAACCACCCCACCTGCACACATCTCCCACCCACCACATACCCCCACATACGCTTAAGGAATTAGAGGACTTACCAGGTGATAGGCTACTCATATGTGGAGACTTCAATGCGTGAAACAGAGATTGGGACAGTAGTGGAGAAAATCGACAAGGAATTGCACTTGCGGATGCCATGGTGGACTCCGATGTGGTCTGCATAAATGATGGTAGGCCGACTAGAATGGCAATGAGGCCTGGCGATGCAGATACTGCTATTGATTTGGCACTTGTCTCCCAGTCATCAGTTCCTTGATGTAAAGTGGACTGTTTTGAATGACCATGGGAGTGATCACATGCCATGCTCAGTCCTGATCTCTAAGTCCAGGAAAGTTCAAGGCTGGGAGAGCGCGCAAGACCTTCCGGTATGAGTGGAGCGACAGCCTTCTTGGACGCCTCAGACATGGGGCATGCAACAGGACTGTTAAAACTCCTTTTTTGCAGCCCCCATGGTGGACCCCAGAAGTAGACAATGCGTGGAAAGCAAAGAGAGCTGCAGTGTAGCAGCTAAGGAAATTGCGACATACACCCCTAAGCTCACGAGAAGAAGTGGACATAGCGGAAAATGACAAGAAAGACAAGGTGGAGGATTTCAAGCGATGTGCTGCAGAGGCCAAGAAAGTAAAATGGGAATGTTTTATGAAGGAGATTGGAGGTGATAAAACACTGCATAAATTCTGGAAACTGTACAGACAAATGCAAAGAAAAGATCTGCCTATGACAGTGGGAACAATTTATAAAGAGGATGGGGTACGCGTGACAACAGACAAGGAGAAAGGGGAGGCGTTTCTCCAGAGATTTTTAGAGCAGACCAATCATAGTGATGCGGATACCAGGGATGCAGTTAGAGTGGAATTATCTGGCACAATAGAGAATATGCCTTACGAAGACATCATACTGTTTGAAGATGTTAAACATATTTTGCAAAAGGCAAAAGACACGGCACCAGGGCCTGATGGTGTCAGGTATGGCCACATGAAGGCTTTGAGCGATGTGGACCTGAAGGAGATGGCCGGCTGCTTTAATCAGGTGCAGGACCACATCTCCCTTGTCCATAGGTAATCTACCACCAAGAGGTGCATTCCCTGCCAGCCTATCAGCCTGTTCATTCCCCCGCACTCCCGCATAGCCAGGGCAAAAAGAAATTCTTAAAATTCTCACAATCCGTGACCTCTGAAGCGAGGTGAGCAATTCCACACGAAACATTTCTTTCTCCGCCTTACTAAGCATACTTCTTGAGTCTGTAATGAATACAATGTGCGCTGCAATGGCCCCCTCCAACCAACGGAGTGCCGCTGTTACTGCCCAATTCTAATGCTGGAGGTTGTAGTCTCATATGCCAGACTTCTTTTTCAAGACTCGCCCATTAGCCTTGTCAATGAAACCCCAACCACTCCGTCTATTTCTCACCATTGTCCCATCGGCATAGATCACTATGTCACCTTGATGTGTCTTACTCTGGATCAGGTGATGCATCTCAAACTTTATGCGGCCCGCTGCCCATTCTCTGCACTCACCACCCAGTGTTACTATTACATTGTGCCAGTCTGTCATGTCTTTCGGTACTTCAACCCACTCTTTTTAACGATTGATGGTCTCTAGATCACACACCTTACGTGTAGATATTTCTGCCTGTGCCATCCAGGACCTACCTCGTCTTAGTCTATGACCATTGACCATATTCGTGGCTTCATACAGGGGGTGATCAGTGATCCCTATCTGCAGCAACTCTCAGGTACCATTTGGCTTGAAGGACCGCCATTGTTGGTACAACCAGGACATTCCTCATGCATATAATTGGTGTGTTCTTTGTGCACCCCAGGATCACCCGCATGGCCGCTGGGCACTTATAAACACACGTCTAAATAATGTATACTGTCCACTTATCATCAAATGTCCAAAGAATGTAGATTGTCCACTTATCATCAAATGTTCAAAGAATGTAGATTATCCACTTATCATCAAATATCCAAAGAATTAGACTATGCACTTATCGTCACATGACCAAAGAATGAAGATGTTCTTATTATCATCACATAAGCAAAGAATGTAAATTGTCTACTTATAATTTTTTTTAAAAATAATTTGTACATCCTATGTTACAGGACATCGCAGTCAACATCAGCATTTCTATCGCTGTGATCTCCTGGCAAGTCCACGTTCAGTAGTTTGCCATTGCTTTCTGAACGACTGGCACTGATACCAACGCAAAACCAACGCAATGCGATCTGCTGTCAAATCGCGTTGAGCTGTGTTTCGAACACGGGTATACGGGATTACGAACCGCGTCCGCAAATTCCTTCGCCACGGAGACCTACTTATTATTACACGTCCAAATAATGTAAATTATCAGCGTATCGTCACACGTCCTAAGAATGGGGATTCTCTATTTATCATTACTTGTCCAGACATGAAGAATGTAGATTGTCTTCTCATTATCATACGTCCAAAGAATGGAGATTATCTATTTATCATCACATGCCCAAATATGAACCGGTCTCCCTGGCCGAGGATTTAGCAGCTTTCTCCGTAACCCCGAATACTCTCGTGGTTGACGTGAGCGCACGAGAATTGGAAGTGGTTCGAGTCGCGCCAGTGACTTATGAGAGGATGGAGCCGGTCGCTCAAAAAGTCGTGGCGTGCTGATGAGCGTAATCTAGCCTAGGAATCAACATACAGCTGAAAGATGCTGATGTTGACCGCAATGTCCTGAAACAGGATGGAAACGCGGGGGAAAAAAATGCCCAAATATGAAGAATGTAGATTGTCTTCTCATTATCACACGTCCAAAGAATGGAGATTATCGATTTATCATCACACGTCCATACATGAAGAATGTAGATTGTCTTCTCGTTATCACACATCCAAAGAATGTAAATTGTGCACTTACACTTATCATGTCGCGACTGCCAATATCGAGCAAAGACTGCTAATACGTCTGTTCCAAGGACTGGTGCTTTCACCCATCCAGTATGCCCTGGCCATACTCACTGTCAGCCCTACACAGATTGGAAGACTTGAAAAGGTACAAAACGAAGCCATGCGCATCATCTTGGGCTGCACGAAAGACACCAGCTGTGTAGCAATGAGATACCTCCTTGACTTCCCGACAATGGAACACAGGATCAAGATCTGGAGAGCTCGTGCATACTTAAAAATAAGTGCAGATGAGCAGCACCCTCTGCATGACGCTATATTCAGAGAAAAGGGTGACAGGCTAAAGAGAGGCAAATCATGGATGGGTCGGGCGGAAGATGTCGTCAGACAGCTCTGCAGTCTTACCAGTATCAACCCCGGCAAGGAATGGGTGCCGATGCCTCCAGCTTTTAAGTGCACTTTCTCCTGCATTATCACACCCGACAGACGGTGCAGAGAGCAGAACCCTGCCGCTGTCAATGCAGAAGTCAACGCGCTCATCTATGAACACTCAGATAGCCCCGAAGTGCTCATCTATACAGATGGATCTGTTGTAAAGCAGCAGAGAAGTGCGTGGGCATTTACAGCCCGTTCAGCGGGCCGAACCGTTCAAGAATCCAGTGGTGCCCACTCTATGACCACGAGCAGCATGACGATGGGGAAAGAGCACGGGGAAGACAAAGACAGGAATAGCCGTATGATTTGGTCGCCTATCATTATCGGGACAAGAACACTGACCTGATAAAAGACTGATGATTGTGTGAGATCACGAACCATGATCTTCCACGCTTATCGGCATTGCACCTGATGATGATGATGATTATGATAATGATGATGATGAATGAACCAACACTGCGAAAATGCGTTACTGGTTGTTTTTTTTATTTCTTCAAGACTATTACTAAAGGTGATATATTAACCAACATTCTGCTGTGTTTCGTTTCGTAATTTAGCATCACCCAATGAGGCCCTGTTTTACACCTAAGATTTAGTATTCACTGCGGAACTATTTGGGACCGTCAATCGGAACAGTGCCGAAATTTCCAAAAGGTTTTGCAGTTACGTGACATTGGGATTACCCAAAATGGCTCGGGGTTTAAACATCGGGGTTTTCCCGAAGGTGTTTTACTCTTTCCATGAAGCTAACAATGGAGCCGTCAACTTGGCGAAGGTATTATGGACGCTGTTCGTAATCCCGTATACTCACGTACGAAACACAGCTGCGCGAGATTTTGCAGCTGATCGCGCCGCTCTGGTTACTTACGGGGGTATGTGAGTCAGTCGTTCAGAAATCAATGGCAAACTCATCATCATTAAGTGCCGTGCCGGGTGGCGTAGGCGTCCATGGCTCTCCACAGATCTCGGTCTTTGGTGTTCTGGATCAACTCTGCTGATGTTATTCCTCCATGCCACCGTCTCAATCCGTCCAGCATCATTTCTCTTGGTCTGCCTCTGCCTCTCTTCCCCTCGATCTTTCCAGTTGTCACGATGTTCTCCAATGCCTCTCTTCTCATCACATGACCAAAGAAAGCAGTTTGTCTCTGTCTTATTGTTGTATATAGTGTTCTAGTTTCATTAGCCTCTTTCAGGCAATCTTTGTTAGTTACTCTGGCAGTCCAAGGAATTCGCAACATTCGTCTTAAAAACCACATCTCTGTTGCTTCTAAGTTCTTCCTAATTTGTTTATTTACATTCCAAGACTCGCTGCTATACATGGCAAACTACTGAACGTAAAACGTGCCAAGACATCAACAGCAGGTGAAAAATGCTGGTGTTGACTGCAATGGAACCAACAAAAAAAAAACAGTTGAGTTAAGAACCGGCATCACTGCACTCAGGATATTCCCATACGTGCTCACTCCCCTTGTTCAACAGCCAGCGAAGAGTCATACTACTAATAGTTCCCACCGCTATCTGATTAAAAGTTCTCCTGGTCTTCACTTTCAGTTTTGAGATTCTTCCAGAACTCCTGCCGATCCCCCGCAATCTCATTCTTTCCACATATGGGTTCTCAATCTGTTCCTCCGCCTTCTCCACCTGGTCCCACAAGCGCACAACCACCTCCCCCTTGTCCATAGGCAAAATACCACCAAGAGGTGCATTCCTGCTAGCCTATCAGCCTGTGCATTCCCCCGTACACCCGCATGGCTAGTTTTGGGGCTGCTGACAGTATCAAAAAGCCAGCTTGAAAGGTTGGAGCGCATACAGAATGCTGCCATGCTGTTAATACTGGGGTGCACAAAGGACACACCAATTATCTGCATGAGGCATATCCTTGCGCTACCTACAATGACGGATAGGAATAGGGTCCTTCAGGCCAAATGGTACCTGAGAGTTGCCGCAGACAGGGATCACCCGCTGCATGCAGCAATGGATATGGTAAAGGGTTATAGACTTAAGACGAGGCAGGTCCTGGATGACACAGGCAGAACTTTCTATACGTCAGGTGTGTGATCTAGAGACCATCAATCGTGAAAGAGAGTAGGTTGAAGTTCCGGAAGACATGACGGACTGGCACAATGTAATAATAACACTGGGTCGTGAGTGCAGAGAATGGGCAGCTGGCTGCACTGAGTTTGAAGTGCAACAGCTGATCTAGAGCAACACACAACAAGGTGGCATAGATCGGTCAGTGGTGAGAAACAGACGTAGTGGCTGGGGCTTTATTGCAAAGGCTAATGGGCGAGTCTTGAAAAAGGAGAGCCTGGCATATGAGACTACGACCTCCAACATGAGAATGGAGGTGGAGGCAGTAACAGCGGCATTCCGGTGGCTAGAGGAGACTACTGCAACACACGTTGTGTACAAAAGAAACAACAATGGAATGAGAGCACGTCATACGTGCGCCTGTTTCTGAGTCTAATTTTCAATTCAACCGTTTTCTTATTCTTATTGTGTGTGTGTCTATGTATCTGTGTGTGTGTGTCTGTGTCTGTGTGTGCGCGCGCGCGGGTGTGTGTGTGTGTGTGTGTGTGTGTGTGTGTGTGTGTGTGTGTGTGACAAGACTGTGATCAATTGTGATACATTAATGTGCATTTTTACATTGCAAATCAAAATAAATAATCTAAATACGTGTTACTTACTTCTCAGATTTTAGAAACAATTAGCAGTTATTGATGGCACGCATCCTTTTAAGTCAAAGACGTATTTTATAAGTTTGGAAATTCCCAAAACCTCTTTCTGATGTTTGTGATAAGGTGTCTTATCTAAATTATTGACCTCATCATCATCATGTGCCATACCGATAAGGGTGGGCTGCCATGTTTTGCCATCTCACTCGATCACCAGAGTCGTGGATCAGCTCCGTGTTTCTTTATCGACCATGCCACGTGGCCAAGCCATCCATGTATTTTCTTCTCGGTCTTCCCTTGGTCTCTTCCCTTTGATCTTGCCAATTGTCACCAAGTTCTCCAATTAATTTCTTCTCATAACATGCCCCAAAAAATGTTCCCTTCGTATATCAAAGACACAAACCACGCTATCTCTATCTTCGATTCCATCAGTTTCACAACCCCTTCTCGGTACCACATCTTCACTTTAGATGTGACTTCACTCTATACATCTATTCCTCACTCTGACGGCTTTAAAGCCTTGAAATTGTTCTTGGAGAAAAGGCACAACTCCACCATAACCATTGGACCATTGCTGCGTCTCGCAGAGTTAGTCCTCAACCTCAATTCGTTGAAGTTCAATGGGGACTATTTCGACCAGATTAGCGGTGTGGCCATGGGCACCAAGATGGGTCCTTGTTATGCTTGCCTTTTCATGGGCTATCTGGAGCACCCCAGGTATAGAGTCAATACACTGGTAGGCTCCCGGAGCTCTACAGGAAGTACATCGAAGACTGCTTCGGTGTTTCAGACATGCCCTTGTCTGATCTCCAGGACTTCCATTGCCTTTTTCTCCAACATTTATCCAAGCATCAGGCTCACCTCCATTATTTCTTCGTCGGCTGTCAATTTCTTATATCTAACAGTCTCTTTAGGTTCCACGGGTCTATGTACGACGGTTTATTATAAACCAACTGACTCACACGCATTCCTCCTCTATGCCTCCTCACATCCCCCCTCTTGTAAGGGTTCCATTCCTTTCTCCCAACGTTTACGTCTCTGACGGATTTGTCAGGATAATAACGACTTCCGTCAAAAAGCCCACGATATGTTGGATTTCTTCCACCTTCGTGACTATACTGATAACATTTTGTCTACAGCTCTTTACCGCTGTCAATCTATCAATGGTGCCGTGGCTCTCTCCTCCAGGCCTAAACCATGAAATAATAGACCGATTTTTCTACTAACCTACCATCCTCATAATATTACTGTCAAGAATATCCCCCTAAGGCACCTATCTATTCTTTAGGCAGACCCGATCACTCGCGATGTCTTTTCAGAGCTCCTCCCCCCACCACCGGTGGCTTACAGGCGTGATCATAACCTTAGGGATGTGCTGGTCCATAGCAGTCTACCCCAACCTCATAAGTCTCTTCCTGGCATGATGGTTTGTCTTCGATCACGTTGTAAGATCAGCCCACGTGTACTTCAAACCCAAAGTCCGGCATTCCCTAAGACCACTCTCCACATCCGTGAGGGTTTCTCGTGCCCGAGTCGCAACGTTATCTATGCGATCATCTGCACACGTTGTGACATGAGATATATTGGAGAAATAGGTCTAAGTCTTGCTGACAGATTTAGGTATCATTGCTATCATCATTGGCACCTTGCCGTCTTGACAGACGATAGTTTGTAAGGAATGGAGTTATTACCTCTCCATAGCACAAAGCCTGGGCTAAAATATAGATATCATGTGTTGCCCATGTAGCATGATTCCTCTCTCGGCCTGCCTAGTTCAATCCAGAGGAAAGGTAACACCTCTACATCTGGAACAAGACAAGCTGCAGAAGCTGCCGGATCAGCAAAGCAATGCTCTAATTGTTATTTCTTAGGCAACACCTATCTGATATCAACAGTGGTGCCCAGAAACTGGTATCCATACACTTTAACAGTTCTGCCCACTGTGGTGTGGCGAACATACAGGACACGGCGCTCAAATCGTGCACATCTCGAAGGTGATCGTAAGACATTGGAAAACCGCCTCATCTTCCACGTTGGTTTACTCTCTCTCCCCTCACCGCCTCAATGTCCAACGTAGTTTCATTTAACTTCCAGCTCCCCTCCCCCCTTTTCCTATCCCCGCAGTTGTATAGCCCATTAGAAAACCGTGGTAGCATATCCTTTACAGGATGTCGCAAACCCCAGCATTACTTTTGCGGTTTGTGATGTTTGGCATGTTTGCGTTCAGTGGCTTGTCATTGCTTTCTGAGCAACCGGCAACTCATGCCATTCTATGCAAACCAACGCAGTGCGGACTGCATTCCAAGCTCCCGCAGTTGTGTTACTACATGGTATGCGGAATTGCGAACTACACCTTCGCCACAGAGCCAGTTATAGTTCACTGTTAATCTGCTTTTTACCGTTCGCTCACATGGTCATCCATCCATGCCTCCCATCAGACGGCTAAGCCAGTCCCTGTCACTTATCAATCCTTTAAACCATACATCCGGTTGTTTCCATCCACATCAAACAGTAAGCGCTTAAGGCACTTTCAGCCAAACAAGGATGCAGATAAATAATTTCATGTGGTGTTTTTCGTGTAGTTGTGTGTCTGTGTTTGTTTGTTCCGTGCTGACGAAAGCTTTAGCCGCAGCGTCCATTTTGCTACTTGTAACCGCGCTCTAGTAAAGCTCACAATCTACTTCTCGTTATTTTTTTTTAATGATTCATTCATTGTCCCATTAACTGTGACTGTCTATGTCTAATGACTCTAATCAGTTTACGATCTTCATTCGTTTCTTGAAGGACTTGTTCATTGGTGTTTCTATCTGTCCATGGATTTCTTTGCATTTTCCTCAGAAACCGTATTTCCACCGCCATGAGATGTTTTCCGCTTGTCTGCTCATTGTCCACGCTTCACGTCCATACAAAAGTACAGGTTCTATTCAGCACTTCAACACACTCTTTCTCGTTTAAATTGATATCTTTTTAATGGCCAGTATGTTTTTCATCTTGCAAAAGACTACCATCGCAGAGGCAATTTTTGTTCCAATCTCTTCAAGGCATCTCCCATCAGATGATATGATTGTTCCAAGATAACTGTACCGATTCACTTGTTTAAGAATATGCCAATTTCCTTATATATTACATTGTGGTATTTCCTTCTTCCCAGTGACGACCATAATCTGTATCTTCTTACAATTCAATTCTAACCCTAGATATTAACTGTGTACAACAACCGAATCTACTAAATGTTGCAGATCCCGTTCATTGTCTGCAGTCAATACTGTATCATTAGCATATCTGATGTTATTGATGTATTGTCCCCCAATGATGATTCCTTCCATATCTTCTATATTTCTGAAAATATTTTCACACTACAGGGACAACAGACCTGGAGACATTACACATCCCTGTCTCACACCTCTCTTAATAGGCTGATTTTGACCTACTTCATTATCAATTCTTATGGCAGCTTGTTGTTTCCAATATATGTTTTTGTTTTACAAGCCTAAGGTCTTTTCCATCAATTTGTAGATCTTCAAGCACCCATTTAATGTCGACATGTCCTACTTTATCGAAAGCTTTTGCGTAGTCAATAAAGCAAAGGTGTAGATCTTTGTTTACTTCTGATTGATTGATTGATTGATTGATTGATTGATTGAATTAGGAACCGATATCACAGCATTCGGGACATTCCCATAAGCGCTCCGTTGTTTACTTCTGTAGAACGTTCAATATCTGTTCTCAGTATATACACAGCATTTACTGTACCTTTGCCTTTCACAGACCCACATTGTTTTTCTCCTATTTCAGGTTGTGTTTCTTCTTAACTCTTTGCATAATAATTCTTAGCTAACTCTTCGTGATGTGACTCATTATACTAATTGTTCGATGTTGATCACATTTCAAGGCTCCTGATTTCTTTGTGATTGCAATAAATAAAGAATTACATAATTCATTAAGTACATCTCCAGTATCATATAATGTATTCAGCAGTCTGGTAACTTTATCTATTCCATATCCTTCTAAAGCATTAATCATTCCTGTTGTAATGCTGTCTGAACCGGAGGTCTTGCCAGTTTCCATGTGGTTAAGAGCATTCTGAACCTCCATCTTCAAAATTGATGGTCCTTCATTATTATTTTGAATATCATACTATTCTTCTCTGTTATTATCATAAAGGTTGTTCACAAAATCTGACCATATATGTAATATCTGATCTTTCTATATTGTGATTTTTCCATCGTCTGTTTTTAGGCAGCCTGCTGATGTACGTGTTCTTTGATTATTAAGCTCCTTAATTCTTTTGTGCATTAATTTGGTATCTTTACTGTTGTGTTGTTTTTCAATTTTTATGCAATTTTTCCCGAGCCATGCTTCTATTGCCTCTTTAATAATATTCTGACTTTTCTGTGAATTTCTTCATATTTGGCAGGATTGTTTTTGTTCTGTCTTCTTGTTTCCAATAGTTGTAAAATGTCTTCAGGCATCCATGTCTTACGCCCCACTTTCTTTAATTTTGGAATAATTTTTTTCTGCAGCCAAACTGATTGAATTCTTCAACGTTTCCCATTGATCGTCCACATCTTGAAATGGGATCTTTGGATCAGACAATGTATCAAATTTCTTGTTCTTTACATTTATGTTAAAATTATCTTGTATTTATTTGTCAGTTTTCAATTTGCACAAATCATATTTAGTATTTCCTGTTGCAAACTGGACTTTCTTTAACTTTACCCTCAATGTGTCTGTAATTAATCTGCGATCACTGTAACAGTCTGCATTGGGAATTGTTTCTACGACTGTTAACGCATTTCGAAACTTCTGCTAATCAAGATGTAATCTATCTGGTTTTTAATCCTGCTGTCTGGACTCCTCCATGTCCAGAATCTTCTAGGATGCTGTTTTAACCAGGTGTTTCCTACAACCATTTAGTGTTCTGTTGCCCATTCTACAAGTCTGTATCCACTTTCGTTTCGCTCTCCCAAACCATGGTTGTCTACACTGCATTCATCATTTTGCTTTGAAATCACCCATTATGATATTTATTTCTGATTCTTTTACAGTTCTTCAAAGCAAACTTAATGTCATTATACAATTCCTCTATATTTCTTCATCGCATTCACTTGTTTGAGCATATGTTTGAATGACATTTATTTTAAAAGTTCTTCCGTTTAATTGTACTAATAGAACTCTGTCTGACAGCAGCCCAATATCCTTTAACAGAATTTGATTTTTGCCGATCCAATATAATGACTACCCCTCTTTGCCTTTCTTCTCCTCCAGAATAAATAATCTTACAATCATCTCCTGTCTTGATCCCTGCCCCTTTCCATCTTGTTTCGCACATTCCTAATATATTAATCTTCTCACTCTCTCCATTTCCTGTTTGATGTTTTCTAATTTTCCATCTGCACTCATTGTTCTAGCATTCCAAGTTCCTACTTTCAATGATATGAATCTTTTGCACTCAGTAGCCTGCTAGTGGTCTGGAATCACCTGGTGCATATGACTACCCCTATCGGGCGAGGCTGCTTCTATGGAGTATCCATTTATGCCGTTTCTCTGATTTTCGATGAGACCGCAAAACATAATTTTCTTGGCATCTGTAAAGAAGGTAGTTTGCCATTGCTTTCCTTCTTAGCAGTGACCATACTGGTCAATGACCGTAGCCATTGTCTCCCCCAAAAAAGAGATCCTCTGCCTACGTTGTGAAGCTGGAGACCATAACCTAGAACTATCTGTCGGCTGCTCTTCAACTTCATCCACCACCTGCAACCAAGGCTTCACGTAACCGTGATCTGGAGGCTAAACGGGTACTCCACCTTGCCCAAGGGTGTCCCGTAGACTAGCGGAGGCAAGGAGGCACCTTACTTCTCCTTTCATAGGGGATACACCTACCCCGTCACCCACAATTGAATTGTATTGTACTGACCTATACGTGATAAAGATCATTCGGGCAAATAATTTTATATAAATAATAGAACAATGATAGGATCACGTGTAAATAGTTAATTATTTTAAACATAAATACCGTTTACACCAGTGTCAAGTAGTCTTTAAGTATGTAAAGATGGTCAACATCCGAAAAATAATAATGGGAAATCTAATGTCTATAAATACATCAAATGTAAGGAAAATCCCCACCGTCTAATTATAGTGACGGGATAGCGGTATTCCCTAACAAAGGAGAAGTAAGGTGCCTTTTTTCCCTTCACTAGCCTTCGGACAGGGCCTTGCTGTGCTATTATACAGAGAGGCAGCAGCATCAGGTGGTACCGTAAGGGGACTTCATAAGGGGGCGGCATTTGTAAAGTAAACAACATCTAAGAGGCGGCATTTCGAAGTCTTGCATCATACTGAGAAAATATACCGCACGGTACTGCCTACGGGTCACCCTTGGACAAGGAGGAGTGCCCGTTTAGCTCCCTGATCAGGGTCACATGAAGCCATGTGTGCAGTTGGTGGATGACGTTGAAAAGCAGTCCATAGATAGTTGTAGGTTATGGTCTCCAATTTCACAACGGTAGGCAGGTGATCTCTCTTTGGAGACAATGTTACGGTCATCGACCTGTATGGTCACTGCTAAGAAGGAAAGCAATGACAAACTACCTTTTTTTTTTATAGATGCCAAGATAGTCATGTTTTGTGTAATAGAGAATCAGAGAAAATGCAAAGAATACCATGGACACATAGGGAAAAAACAATGAGCAAGTCCTACAAGAAACAGATGAAAACCTTACAATGATTAGAGAAATTAGACACAGACCCCGTCACCGTTTTTGACATGTTATGAGACGGGGAAAAAACTATAGAACTTGGTGACATCTAGCAAGATTGAGGGGAAAAGAACTAAGGGAAAGCAGATAAGTAAATATCTCGATGGCTTGGTCACGTGGCATGGTCGAGACAAGAACTCGAAGTTGATCCACGACTCTGGTGATCGTGTGAGTTGACGAAACATAACTGCCAACGCTTAGGCCTATCGTCATGGCACCTGATGATGATGATGATGATGATGATGATGATGATGATGATGATGATGATGATGATGATGATGATGATGATGATGATGATGATGATGATGATGATGATGATGATAAGCGTTTGCCCGATATTTAATATATTTTCTCTAAGTCCATTTTACATGGTCTGTGATGCGGGTAATATTTTATCGCACTAGAGCAGCCGTGTTTGCGTTTTTCTTGTTTTCCCGCATTCAACACAGAGTGATGTGCTAACAAGTTGTAATGCACAGAGTTACCAGTCGCATGGAAATCATGCAGGCTCTTGAAATAGTATGATAACTGCATCCACAAGTCTTGAAATTGCGTCACAGAAGACGAAAGAATACTGAAAGCTGAATTTAAGAATCCACATCATTGCACTTCGGACATTCTCACACGTGCTCAATCTCCTTCAAAGGTCACTGGGGAGTTCCAATGCTGATTATTTCAGTAGGAATTTGATTTTACATCCGCTGGCTTTTCCTCTACTTGTTTAGCATCGTCCATTACTTAATTAGTCGACAGATCATTGTGAGGTTTTTTTTTTTTTTTTACAACTAATACTTTATTAATGTCTGATGAGGTCAAGTGAAGACTCAGGCCTCATATTCTGCCAACAATTTACATCTCAAATATGTTTATATGCAAATTATAGTGACATTATCTATGAAAACCCAAACACCTCACTCAACATCCCCCCAGAAACATCAATCTAAAACAAACCCTCCTCCTTCATCAAGATATCCTACACCACAACACTGTAATCATGCTATCACTTTTCCAACCGTCAAATGAGGAAAACACATGATAAACCTATAGCCGGGCACAAGTATAGGTACCTTCTGCTCCACTGGTCTGTTTAATCCTTTTAGCACCTATGATGGTGTTGGACAGCTCAGGTTGCAGTTCTCCCATAATGTTTCTCCAGTTCAGGCTATTCCCCACTTTGACTAGTCCGAAGCAAGTGACAAACATGTCCTTCCGAAGGGTGAGTAGACTGTTCGCAAAGTTGATAGTTTGGGATTAGTTTTACTTTTCAGTAGATGAAGATCTAAAAACTATTATGTCCCATCATTCTTCTCTGTCAGTCTATCTCCCACAAAAGGTTCTGATGTAACTAAATCACCACATCTAATTATCACTAATCCATTTTTGAGAATTTGCTCTATGTATTAACTTCTGCTCCTTTAGCTTTCAGCCAATATTAATAATAAGCTGTGATATAGTCTGCTCCAAGTGCACCTTTAATGTCCACTCTTAGCCAGTAGTGACATGCTGAAACCAGGTAATCTCTCCTCTTAAGGTTTCTTCTTGAATTTATCTTGAAGATATAGCCTGGGGCTTTTACAAAATTGGAGAGTATCCCTGTTTTAGGCTTTTAATCAAGACTTTTCTTCAGTGCCATCTGTATAAGCCAGAATTAGTGGATTCAGGCTGACCATTTGCAACCTGTTGTTCATGTGGTACTTTATGGAGTCTTATTTTTCAGCTGGAGTTGAAGCTAGAGCTCAGGACTTCCCTGGAGTTGTCCTGGTAATTGAAAGGCCTCCCCCATCTTCCTCATTCTCTGTTAATAAACAAAGGCACAACATGTGTTTTACATCTATTGAACCATTGTCACAGTTATACAGTACTATCACAGATTCAGAGAGGAATGGGAGGGGAAAAGGAGTGTGATATTCGAACACCCGCCTCTCACTGATGATGAAGTGCAATTTTATTTGGGGGTTTGGGGTGATATCCTTTCTCCAGGTTCATCCCCAAAACCGTGAAGTCATAGGCACATACTCCTAATCAGAGGCAGCTTCACACAATTATCTTGTAAATTCTCACAATAAGTAGATCACAGGGACCGGTGTACCATGAGAACAGACAGTGTGATTAAGCACCAAGAAGTAGGCATTGTATGGCAGAAATCATGCACTAGAATTGCCTTCACATGTGGAATACACATAATGAAAGAAAACATGAATTTTCCCTGACAAATAGCATGAGCCTTCCCATGTATTCAGCTGACAGACACTGTAGGTTATGCCACATATTGCTCCTCATTGGAATGTAGCTCATATAAACCTAAACTATTGTTGCAAAGGACCAGTGCATAACGTCAAAGAGAAATTGCATCCCAGGCAACTCTTTATGAGTGCTTTTGACAATTTTCCTGATCGTAATACTGTCACTAGACATTACATGGACTTTGTAATTTCTAAAGTGCAATGCAGTCCTGCAAACATGGATATAATAAGTGTCTTTACTTTTACAATATGAGAAGTTAATTATATAATTACCATCTCATTCACTCAAACATTCTCAGCCATTATAAGGGAGAAATTACATGCAGTATATAGCATCACACATTCTGAAACAAAGCTGCCAAAGGTAACTCTCAAGAGCGATGTACAGTTTGGTTAAGAATGGTCATGATAGGCACTCAACGAATGTTCAGAGCGCACAAAGGTTTTGCCATATGCATTGAGCGTGGTTTACAGTCATAAGCATATGCAAATCATCAAATCAGACAGACAATAGACATGGTAAGAATGTTTCACTGCGGTAGACATGACAGGTTTTGAGCGGCAGTTTTAGAGTCACTGTACCGAAGTCCTGTCTTCTTTTTACATTTTCTCAAGAAAATACTCGGCCATTCGTCTCTCTCTCACTTCATCAGGTTTACACATAACATATTAAATGATTTAGGTACCTGGAGTGCAGATGACCACATCCTAAAGAATGCTTTTGGGCAAATTTTACCACTGCATCTTGAACACGTCCTTACGGGATGGAATCAAGGCTTCGACTGGCGGGCTAATTATGTATTAAGGAGCGTTACCAGCCCAAGGGTTACCCAATCAAATTGAGACCCCACCATTCATCTACCCTCTCTCGATCTAGAATCTACGATTCTATTTTTAGTTAGGGTATCACGACGGCTTACGTGGTTAACTACTGAGTATTGAGAAATGAAAATGGACTGGGGATGCGAACGTCTGAAGACATCATGCTACATAGCCTCCCCATAAAACTGTCATGGATACAATGACTGATAGGTCAGGCGTTCACAGTTCCCAGATCCTTTAAGTGGTGTCATCATTTACTCATCTCCCATTACTCCAACAAGAGCTGTGCATATGGAACCAATTGACTTTTCCTTTTTTAAGAAAAATCTGCTCCAATATTCATCAGTCATGAATTTGGTGGCATTTGCAAAGACCATGAAGTTAGTCTTGCATGAAGTTCCATTTAGTCACTGGAAGTATGAAGAGTTATGACCACACTTATCAGTGAACTGCTCTCCAACTCATTTCTGACAATGCTCCACAGTCAATCTCCATGCTATTTTTCCTGTCCATGATGAATGATCTCTCAGAGTCACACACTTTCAAAGCATGAGTAGACCATTGAGATTCATTATGAGAAGTAATGGCTTTGCAATTAAACCAACTTCTATATGTCTGATGAGAGTGGTATAATTCCATATGTCTCTCACTCATTTATCTTTATCAGAACTTCATTCTTCCCTTCGCCTCTGGAGAATGATAATCCTGTGAGAGTGTATTTAACTGAACACTTTCTCCAACAGCAATCTTGGCATTTGGAACTGGGTTAAAATTTTTGATCATCACCGGAGCAAAAACAATCACTTCCGGGTGAACTGTATAGCAGCCGCTGCAGAACTTAAGACTAAAATCTACTAGTGCAGATTTGGTTAGCGTTGGACACAGGGTCTACCTTTCCAATAAGCCTCTTGTGTTTGCAGATAGTAGCAATTTCCCATTATATTTCCTTGACTTATTTCTGTAGTCTTACCATAGATTTAGAGGTGCACTTATTGGTTGAGATTTCCTCATTCCGTTAGGCCTCTATTTTGTTGTATTGTGAGAAGTGACAGCATTTTCTCTCCTTAGTTGCTCTATTTTCTAACGTAGCAACGGAATTTGTAGATGCAGTCCAGACTGTGACATCTACTAAGCTAGAATCAGTAGAATTTCCAACTAGTTGTCTTCAGCCATGCTTGAGCTAAATGCTTTTGAGTGGCTGGAGTATCCGTTCTTTCTCTCCCACATGAGCAAAACGTTTACTTTGGCGAATATAGGCGTTTCTTCTCATCCATAGAGAAGTCCGTCATTATCACAGCCACCTTTGAAGGTGTGTGATTATGTGGGTTAGCTTCTTAGTTACCACATATTGACTGGAATTATTTTTGAAGCAATTTTACTGACTTTGAGGATAGGACTGGCCAGGTCTTGTGAATATACCTCGCATCTCAGTAATAATATAAGATTCCACTGCGGAATGCATGGTTCTTATTATATAAAGAGTCGACTGCTGAACTTGCAGAGATCTTTATCTTGAAAGGAGTCAGCTGTTCGAAACTGATCTTTCATTGTGTATAGAGTGTCAACTGCTGGAGTTGCAGTGATCTCTACCATATAAGAGTTAACTGTTTAAGAACAGTAATCCTTATTAGTCCATTCCATCACAGACTTTGCTCTTGTCTAGAACCGAGCTACATTCCTACCATTTTCCAGGCAGAAAAGTCTTCCCATTGAGAATGAAAAAGGAGAAGGACAATCAGTTCCTTCTCAACTTTGTCCGTCCTTTAATCTCCACCATTTCAGGCAGAAATGCTTTCTCAACTGAGGATAAATTGACGGCAGACATCGGAGACGGATCCTGTTTTATCTCTTCATGAAATCTTTCAGGTTGTCCACGTTATGCTCCTAGTCGTATGATACGCCAATGACATCAGGTTGGTTATCCATCGTTTCCTAGACACATACTTTGCGTACGCTCTCCACTTCCATATGAATGGCTAGGGGTCCAGTTATTTTGATGGCCTTCCTGGAGATTCAATGAGTTCACTCCTAGTGACTTGGATCCTAGTACACCAGAGATCACACCATCGAACAATAGACTTATAGACACCAGACTGTGGTCGGGTCATGAGTGACTGACCATGACATCAGGTAGAATCTTCCCTTCATCTCGTCCATCACGTATCAAGTACGCTTAAGAATACCACTAAATCAGGAATGGCAAGTGACTGAGTTGATAAGGATGTTTCTCCTGGAGATTCAATCGTGCTTACCTTCTCCGCAACGTGATCAAGGTCACTGACAAGGTCACACACTGAAGAATAAACCCAACGTCGAATCGACACTGGACAATAGCCGGTACGAATACTGACTATACTGAGAGAGATGGTTAGTGAGGTGTCTTAATGGTTGCCCAAGTTTTCCATCAGGGTTCACACTCTCTGCTCTCAGTGTTGCCAACATGTTATGGGGACTGAGGAATTAAGTACCCATTATATGATGTGATGCAGTGATATTAAAATGTAAATACACTAATTCCCCTTTCTCCCATGCTAGCCAATAAGTTAGAAAATGGAGTAGGCCCCCTATTTATTCCCTGGATCAAGTGTCTTAATTTATCTCAAGAAAAATCAAATTTATCCTGAAATTAGCTGTCTATGTTATTTAAAAATAATTTGTGTCTTCTGGTTCTCAGGTACCTTTGATACTCATAGTGAACACAGTATGCACAAAATTAAGCAACATTATTGACAGTCCATTACATCAGCCCATCTTGAACCACAACATTATCATGGGTATAGCAAACATGTTGACCCATAAGATAATTAACATTTTTGTTCAACTACATTGTACAATGTGACATTTGTGAACAGTGATACATGCAATATTACCACCATTGATGAAACAACCACCACCCGAGATTTACTTGTGGGTTTAGACATCTGGACCTTTTGTCCACATTTATGTGACGAGATCCATTACCCACATCATAAAACTCTAAGCAATAGGTTTAATTTTGCGAGAGGTTACTCCCTGATTCTAATACAAACATAGATATCCTCCACAGGAGTCACAGACAAGGTATACCCATAGTTTACATCCCGAGTCGTCAGACCTCGTTATGTGAATCCCATAAAAGGTATTCCCAGGGTTCAATTAGTGCATAGAGCACTCAATATGTGATTATCTTGAGGGGTGTTCCCAGAGTTCTAATTGCCTATATTAGTCCACAATATGTGATCCCCTTTAGCAGGTTATTCCCAGGGTCCAGTCGCGGATACGGGTCCACAACATGTGATCACCTTTAGGGGTGTTCTCGGGGTTCAATCGCGGATATGAGGCCCCAACATGTGAGGTTTTGTTTTTGTTTTTTTACAACTAATACTTTATTAATGTCTGATGAGGTCAAGTGAAGACTCAGGCTCATATTCTGCCAACAATTTACATCTCAAATATGTTTATATGCAAATTATAGTGACATTATCTATGAAAACCCAAACAACCTCACTCAATATCCCCCCAGAAACATTAATCTAAAACAAACCCTCCTCACATCTCTACACCATAGGTATCCTACACCACAACACTGTAATCATGCTATCACTTTTCCAACCGTCAAATGAGGAAAACACATTGATAAACCTATAGCCGGGCACAAGTATAGGGACCTTCTGCTCCACTGGTCTGTTTAATCCTTTTAGCACCTATGATGGTGTTGGACAGCTCAGGTTGCAGTTCTCCCATAATGTTTCTCCAGTTCAGGCTATTCCCCACTTTGACTAGTCCGAAGCAAGTGACAAACATGTCCTTCCGAAGGGTGAGTAGACTGTTCGCAAAGTTGATAGTTTGGGATTAGTTTTACTTTTCAGTAGATGAAGATCTAAAAACTAGTATGTCCCATCATTCTTCTCTGTCAGTCTATCTCCCACAAAAGGTTTTGATGTAACTAAATCACCACATCTAATTATCACTAATCCATTTTTGAGAATTTGCTCTATGTATTAACTTCTGCTCCTTTAGCTTTCAACCAATATTAATAATAAGCTGTGATATAGTCTGCTCCAAGTGCACCTTTAATGTCCACTCTTAGCCAGTAGTGACATTCTGAAAACCAGGTAATCTCTCCTCTTAGGTTTCTTCTTGAATTTATCTTGAAGACTATAGCCTGGGGCTTTTACAAAATTGGAGAGTATCCCTGTTTTAGGCTTTTAATCAAGACTTTTCTTCAGTGCCATCTGTATAGGCCAGAATTAGTGGATTCAGGCTGAACATTTGCAACCTGTTGTTCATGTGGTACTTTATGGAGTCTTATTTTTCAGCTGGAGTTGAAGCTAGAGCTCAGGACTTCCCTGGAGTTGTCCTGGTAATTGAAAGGCCTCCCCCATCTTCCTCATTCTCTGTTAATAAACAAAGGCACAACATGTGTTTTACATGTATTGAACCATTGTCACAGTTATACAGTACTATCACAGATTCAGAGAGGAATGGGAGGGGAAAAGGAGTGTGATATTCGAACACCCGCCTCTCACTGATGATGAAGTGCAATTTTATTTGGGGGTTTGGGGTGATATCCTTTCTCCAGGTTCATCCCCAAAACCGTGAAGTCATAGGCACATACTCCTAATCAGAGGCAGCTTCACACAATTATCTTGTAAATTCTCACAATAAGTAGATCACAGGGACCGGTGTACCATGAGAACAGACAGTGTGATTAAGCACCAAGAAGTAGGCATTGTATGGCAGAAATCATGCACTAGAATTGCCTTCACATGTGGAATACACATAATGAAAGAAAACATGAATTTTCCCTGACAAATAGCATGAGCCTTCCCATGTATTCAGCTGACAACACTGTAGGTTATGCCACATATTGCTCCTCATTGGAATGTAGCTCATATAAACCTAAACTATTGTTGCAAAGGACCAGTGCATAACGTCAAAGAGAAATTGCATCCCAGGCAACTCTTTATGAGTGCTTTTGACAATTTTCCTGATCGTAATACTGTCACTAGACATTACATGGACTTTGTAATTTCTAAAGTGCAATGCAGTCCTGCAAACATGGATATAATAAGCGTCTTTACTTTTACAAATATGAGAAGTTAATTATATAATTACCATCTCATTCACTCAAACATTCTCAGCCATTATAAGGGAGAAATTACATGCAGTATATAGCATCACACATTCTGAAACAAAGCTGCCAAAGGTAACTCTCAAGAGCGATGTACAGTTTGGTTAAGAATGGTCATGATAGGCACTCAACGAATGTTCAGAGCGCACAAAGGTTTTGCCATATGCATTGAGCGTGGTTTACAGTCATAAGCATATGCAAATCATCAAATCAGACAGACAATAGACATGGTAAGAATGTTTCACTGTGGTAGACATGACAGGTTTTGAGCAGCAGTTTTAGAGTCACTGTACCGAAGTCCTGTCTTCTTTTTACATTTTCTCAAGAAAATACTCGGCCATTCGTCTGTCTCTCACTTCATCAGGTTTACACATAACATATTAAATGATTTAGGTACCTGGTGTGCAGATGACCACATCCTAAAGAATGCTTTTGGGCAAATTTTACCACTGCATCTTGAACACGTCTTTACGGGATGGAATCAATGCTTCGACTGGCGGGCTAATTATGTATTAAGGACTAAGGAGCGTTACCAGCCCAAGGGTTACCCAATCAAATTGAGACCCCACCATTAATCTACCCTCTCTCGATCTAGAATCTACGATTCTATTTTTAGTTAGGGTATCACGACGGCTTACGTGGTTAACTACTGAGTATTGAGAAATGAAAATGGACTGGGGATGCGAACGTCTGAAGACATCATGCTACAATCATCCTCATTGCACATTGAACCATTCAGTCCATAAGTGCTCGGATTCCAGCCGTGACCGCTCCAGAGACAATAACCACTGTCTTCGGACCCACCCCATCTCTATCTTCCCGAGTATACTCATTGGGTCACTAAAAGACACTTGCCCGAGTAAATGTCTATGTCTCAAGCCATATTATTGCTTTACTTACCGCCATGACTTCCATAGTCAGGCTATTTGTGGTCAAGGTGAAAGCACCGGAACCTTCCTTCACAATTCTGCCTCCAAATTGAACTGTAAAGGCTCATTAAATTTTCACGCTTTAAACGAGCGACCTAACTAACTAATTTGATCATCGCACAGACACTCTGCTCACTCCCTTCTGCGCCAGTGTTTCCAGATGTGGGTACTCCGTCTGTTCAGCTGCACTCTCCATTGTATCCCAGAGTCCTCACCACATCACCGTTATCATATATTAGCTCCCCGACTAGAGGGAAAGTAGCATCCACACCATCAGGAGGTTCATTGCCCCACCCACTTGCCTGCCCTGGGCAGAACACCGATGATATAGCCGCATTCTTCATCCACGCGCAAATATCCGTCCATTATGGACTATGCTTGAGTTCAAAACGAGAGAGCAAATAAAAATAATTAGGAGCAACTGATTCTAATACAAATGTCTAGCCTAATGTTGATTTATTGCTCTGTCATTTGTATCCCTTATGTTTATTTTTGTAGAGTGTTCATGCAAATTAGACCCATCCCACTCTCCGTTTCTCTTTGTTTATTAACTTTACAAACCAAACAAAATATAAACAAGGAGATGTTTTGTTCTTTATTATTTTATTTCTAATACACACATCATATTTACACTGAGATCATATGTACAGTCTGAAGATTAACTGGACAGCCAAAATGTGCAATCTGCACATTTTGAGGGAAGTTGAGTCGCAAAGACAACTTATCACAAACATCAGAAAGAAACAACCATCATATCTGGCCACATTATGATAAGACAAAAATCGGAACATGTGGCAACCAGAAAGATTTGTGGAAAGAGAGACAGAGTATGACAGCGTGAGACAATTTTTGACAGCCTTGTGTCATAGCAGGGAAGAAAGTCTACACACGAATTGATCCATGACGTCGGAGATCCTAATTTGTTGAAAAGCATGATCACCCATGCCAGCCAGCAAGGCACTAGATGATAATGATGATGAATATTTACAGCAGATGGAAGATGTATTAAAGAAGTTAAATGTAGAATAGCCCAAGGAAAAACAGCACTTCACAGGAGGAGAATATTCTCTGCAATGTATCTTTGCCAATCAATGTGAGGAAAACAGTTCTTATGAGCCATATTGAGCCAGTCCTGATGAATGGAAACGAATCATTGACAATTAGCAAAATAATAAAGAAATATGTGATTTAATAAATTTATGGGAAATATGGATTCACGGTAGAGGGCTCCGGAGAGTGATACCTCAGTATTTGTGAGGATTTCGTCTACCAGCCAATAACCAACACAAGCTGATAGCTCACAAGAAGCAATCCAATGCTTAAAAGGTGTGAGTATAGCGTGAAGTCAACATGCAAAACTGAATTTATGCACACACAAAAACAGCAATGGCTAAACTAACAATAACCAATACTTATATTTATATATATACAAAAAGGGACTTCAAATTAAAACCTTAAATGTTTGTGTGTGTCTGTGTATGTGAACATATTTTGAAAAAGTAAAGAACAAATGTACCATTTTTTTCGAATGCAGTCATCATTGCGTTCAAAGAAAGTCCTCCGGCACCGATAAAGTGCTTGCATTCCAGTAGAAAAACCTTCTCTTCTTGGCATGTGTAACCACTCATATACCACCTGCTGTACCTCTTCATCAGACCGAACAGTTTTCAAACGTCCTACTCCTCATACATTTGCTGGTCTGAGAGGCATGCGTCACCATACCATCACCATCGCCGATGAATTTATATATGTTTCACCCTTTCACTTATCCCAAAAAAACAAAACAAAAACGGATAACAGAACACTGTTCCTCTTTGGTGCATGTCAAAAGTAGGGCTGCCATCTTTAAACTGTCTTTATGATGTACCGTGTTCATCTGCACCGTGATGTCACATGATTACCACTTTTGACATCCTTAACAACAAGATTGACAGGTTACAATAAGATTTTAATTTGAAGTTCCATCATGTGTGTGCATCCTCGTTTTTCGTCGATAATCTGTCCGAAACAATCGGTGAAGTCCGAAACCGAGAAAACCGTGTCCAAGGTTTGGCATTGGTAGCATAGAGCTGGTAGGAAGATTGTGTTGTAAAGTGCTTTTTTAGTAACTAATGATACATGTTTGTTCTTCAGTATTGATGCCGTTTGTCCAATGAGTTGGTTTGCCTTATTGCATCTATTTTCGATCTCGTCTTCTGATTTGCCACTTGATGATATTATACTTCCTAGGTAGTTGACAGTCTTTACTTGTTTCAGGGGATGTCCATTCAGATGAATTGTTGTTGTTCTTTTCTTCTTTAGTTAAAGTATTACATCTGTTTTACTTGTGTTAATTTTCATGTTATGTTCCCTACACATTTCGTTTAGACTATTCATGTGGTCTTGTAATTCATCTTCTGATTTTGCAATTAGTGCTTAGTCATCCGCAAACAGGAGTTCTCTAATGGTGTAATTTGCAGATGGTTCTTCTTCTGCGTTCTTGTCATGTGGTGTTCTTGCGGTCTCTGTTTGGCTGGTTTCTTTACATATGATTGCTATATAGGTTATGAAAAAATAAGAGGGGACAGGACACAACCGTACTCCGCATCTTATGGTGAAGGGTTCTGAATGTCCTCCAGTTGCTCTCACTGTGCATTCCCTGTTGATGTATAAGCTTCTACATAGGTTTGTTAGATGTGTACTCACTCAATATTGTTTAAGGATTTTCCACGGCTTATTTCTATCTAATCTATCAAATGCTTTTTCTTGGTCGCCAAAGGCTAAGTATAGTGACTCCTTGAATTCAATTGATTTTTCTCTAAGTTGTCTAAGAGCGAAAATGGCACCTGTGCATGCTTTGGTTTTCCTAAATCCAAGTTGCATTTCGCTTAGCTGGGATTCTATAGCAGTTTGTAATTTTTTCTCAAGAATTGTGCAAAATGTTCCAGTATGACTAAAAAGGGAAATGACTCTGTATTGTGTGCAGTATGTTTTGCTGCCTTTGTTTTTCCAAATTGGGATAATTATGGCGTTTCCCCAGTCTCGTGGTGTCTGTTGTTCTACCCAAACGTGGTTGAATATTCTATGTAGCCATGCTATTCCTACTTCTCTTGCTACTTTAATTAGTTCATTTGGTATTTCATCTTGTCCTGGTGATTTGTTCAATGGGGCTAATCTGGCGGCTTCTATGATTTCTTCTTTCAGTATGTCTGGTTCTAGTTCTTCGGTAGTATCTGTATCGGTTTCTTGAATTCCTGTGTCATCTGATGGAATGTTTAGATGTTGTTCGAAGTACTGCTTCCATCTTATTAGGATTTGTTTTTGTTCACTTGTTGTTTCTCCATTTTCGTTGTTAGTTATTTCAGTTGGGTCAAAAAGTTCTCCTCTGGTTCTCATTGCATTTATCTTTTCGTAGAAGTTTCTAGTTGCCTCCTTGTAGTTTTTATTTAGAGTTTCTCCATACTCCTCCCAGTCTTTTTTTTTTTCTCTCTTTGCTATTCTACTCACATGTCTTCTCACTATTCTATATTCTATGTAATCACATTCCTGTTTGCTTTTCAATCACTTTTTATATTTTTCCTATGTGTCTTTTACTACTTTCTTTACCTCTACGTTCCACCAATTTGTTATTTTCTTTATCCGTGTTTTGTGTTTTTTTCGTGTTTCCACATTTTATTTTTGCAGAATTTAAAATTCTTGGTTTGAACATCTCCCATTCTTCTTCCACTGTTTTTCTTTCTATAGGTAATTTCAAAAAGATTTCAGTTAGTTCTTTCTCATAATTTTTCCTCACTGCCTCGTCTTTGAGGTTTTTCAAGTTTACTGATTCGCATGGCATGTACTTTCCTGGTTTTTGTTTTCTTCTACTGATGGTTCTTATTGTGGCAATGACTGCATTATAGTCTGTGTTTATACTTAAGTTGGGCACTGCCTTTGCATCTAATATATTTCTCTTTCTGTTATTTCTTGTTATTATAAAATCAGTTTGGCTTTTGGTATCTAGATAGTTCCACTTATACCAGGTGTATATTTGTGAGTCTTTGTGTTTATAGAATGTGTTTGTAATATAACGGTCGTGTTGGCTGCATAGCTCTATCAGTATACTTCTGTTATAATTTTTTTTCATTATGTTGGTCTCCAAATGCCCCAAGATGTTTTTCTATGCCCATTATGTTATGTCCTAGTCTTGCATTGAAGTCTCCCATAATTATGATGTTGTCCTGCTTCTCTATTTTATTTAGCACGTCATGGATGTCTTCATAGAATTCCTCGCATTCTTGCTCATTTTATTTTTTTTTAAAATAGGAAGTATAATATCATCAAATGGCAAATCAGAAGAAGAGATCGAAAAATAGATGCAATAAGGTAAACCAACTCATTGGACAGATGGCACCAATACTAAAAAATAAACATGTATCAACAGTTACTAAGAAAGCACTCTACAACATAATCTTCCTACCAACTCTATGCTACCAATGCCAAACCCGGACAATGACAGGAAAAGAGGGGGGGGGGGGAAATAATAGCAATAGTAATAAGATTCCTGAGACGAATGCCCAATGTATCAAGAAGAGAGAAAATCAGAAATGAAGAAATCAGGACTTAAGTGGTGATTATAGCAGCGCTAGATTTTATTAGAAGGCAGCAAGTCAAATGGTCAGACCAGATAGAAGCAGAGGAAGAGGCCGACCACGTAAAGGATGGACGGAGGGAATAGCAGAGTCCAAGGGAATATATATACATCAAGCCCATAAATGGGCACTCTACCGATGTTTATGCTACACCTGGACACCGCAAGATACAAGAGGAACAAGGTGAGATGAGACATCTTTCCTGTGGCAACATACAGAGAGATAAGACAACTTCATAACCACATGAAATCAAGTCAACAGTCGCTTCACTTCGATGACTGCGTTTTTCCTAATCTGTATGCTCTGGAGAGTTTCAGAGTTTTCAAGCTGTCTGTTCTTGTAGAACCACTCCTGGTTATCTTTGGGAATCTTCACCTGTGAAAGAGGATGACTAATGATATAAGAACACTCATGCTTTTCTTCTTCTTCTTCTTCTTCTTCTTCTTCTTCTTCTTCTTCTTCTTCTTCTTCTTCTTCTTCTTCTTCTTCTTCTTCTTCTTCTTCTTCTTCTTCTTCTTCTTCTTCTTCTTCTTCTTCTTCTTCTTTCTTTTTCTTCTTCTTCTTCTTCTTCTTCTTCTTCTTCTTCTTCTTCTTCTTCTTCTTCTTCTTCTTCTTCTTCTTCTTCTTCTTCTTCTTCTTCTTCTTCTTCTTCTTCTTCTTCTTCTTCTTCTTCTTCTTCTTCCTCTTCTTCTTCACTTCTTCTTCTTTTCTTCTTCTTCTGCTTCTTACCTTCAAATGTCAATATTAATAAATGCAAAGCAAAGAACAGCCAACTTAAGCTTGTTGACATCCCTGCAGAGGTTGTCCTCATATGGAAAGGGTGTAGGTCAAAATACCTTTCTCTGCTCTACTTTGGTCACTATTGCATCAAATATTTAGCTTTCATTTCATCAGTTCTACAGCTACATCGATCCGTATCTCCTACGTTAAGTTTACTAAACATGTGGTATTTCACCCTGGTGTTGTTTATCCTAGTCTGAAATATGTAACTTGCACTTTTCTTTTTGCGCTCGCTCGCTTTGAACTCAAGCGTGGCCCATACACACTATTTATAGTAGTGATGGACTGAATTTTACGTGTGGATTAGCTTTCCCTATTAAAAGTATCCCTCACCATCAAGCGAACCCACTCCAACTTCAAAGGTACAGCTTTTAATATTTAAAAGGCACAAAGAAATGGTGTGCTACCCTAAGTAAAAGTAATGCACAGAAATATAATTCATGAAATCCTTTGAGACCACTAAGACAGTTCATAAACGTATTCACCATATGTTCACCAATAAATTTATTCATGGACTGTCCTTGTGGCCTCAAGGGGTTCCCCAACTGATATTTATTTGCATTAAATGTACAGCATAGGAACAGACCAATCATGTCTATGTGATTATCTATACCGATGGCTCTGTGCTAAGAGATAAAAAAGTGCCTGGGGATTCATAGCAATGCCAATGGCCAATGTTTAGTAAAGGAGAGCTTTGCATATGACACCACAATCTCAAGTCCGAGAATGGAGGCGGAGGAAGTTACTGCAGCTTTCTACCTGATTCAGTCTCAAACAAAAAGTAGGTTTGGACCAAGCATGGTATACAATCAGATGAACAAGTAGTAACATGTAAATTTCCATTAACTGAGCATTGACATTGCGGAAAGTACCACGAAACAAAACAAATAACACAGTGACCCTTGTATGGCGATATATTGTCCTTAGGTCCAAATGGAAGGTCATATGTGACGATATATTATCCTTCGGAACTGAATCAGCTACTGGTTGGGGAACAAATTGTATACGCAAAACGTGATTGTGACTGATTAACAAAGTATTTACTCTTTGGTTTTTCTATCTGTCATACTACACTGGACACTGCAATACTGTTTTATGTGTTTGTTACTTGACCCGTGCTGGGTTAATACTTAATTCTGAGTCCTGTGGTGCTATTTCAATGATTAGATGCAAATTGTGTCCATATTCCAAAGTTACGGATTCAGGTGAATGATCGCCCTGGTTAATGATGGCACCTTCTTCGAAGCATGTCTGGGTGGCCTTTGTTCCTGCAACGTCATTTGTCGTCATTTCGGGGTGACAGGTACGAATCCTGGCATGGTAAATATAACTTTTAATTTCTATTTTGTGCGTGTCCTCTAATATCTACTTCTTTCTTCGACTTTATAAGCGCCAATAAATAATTGTAAATGTGTTAATGAACTACCTTATGTAAAAGAATGATAAGCGAAAGGGAACGCAGAGGTGTTTCCAAGGCACCAGGGCCGGGTTCTATACTGGCCAAGACCTCTTGACGCGTCCTCGTCGAGCATCCTGGGCAACAGGTCCCTTCGGGGTCCTGGCTAAAGTCAGTAGGATCGCTGAATCCTCCGAAGTCGGAGAGTATCTGCCTGCACGGCGAGGAACCACCAGTCTGCACACCAATAAGCCAGACATGGGACAACGGATACTCACGCAAACCCTAGGTCCTGTATGACATCACACTGATGTTGGACAACAGGATGCCTTCATCCGACATACAGGACTTCCTATTGGAGCTCAAGCCAACGAACACAAGCAAACAAGCAAGCAATAAACGAAAGAACTGAAGATAAATATAAAAGAAAATAATTTACACAAACTGTGGGGGGGGGGGGGGGGGGGGGGGTTTAAGGGGGATTAGGGGGGGGGGTGAGGGGTCTTAGTGGCAAGGTGGTTATGCTGTCTGCAACATACTCAGAACGTCGGGGGTTTGTTTTACAACTTAGTCATTCGGTTCTCAGCATTTGTTGGATGTTTTTGATTTACATTATTACAATGGTACGTTCAGTAATTTGTCATTGCTTTTTGAACGATTCATGCCTCACACCACCAAAATCTATGCACAGCGATATGCTATGAACTCACAGACACTTTTTTTTTTTTGCCTCTTTGAAAGAACTGAAAACTGTACCATAGTTTCAACGATCTCCTTCAGATTACAAATTGGAATACAGAAGGGTAACAGCTCTGAATGTCTGCGATAGGCTCCAAGTCTACCCACTCTTACAACAAGGATGATGTGGATAACCTGGTGCGTCAGGACATGGTTCTCGGGGAAATCCATGTCGTCTTCGGCAGGCACATCATCTGAATGTATTGAAAATGAGCATATTTAACGTGAAAAGACGCCTTGAAATTGTCGTGTACATGACTACAAATAATGTTTAACAACTGTTTAAGATCACCTAGAGCAATTAAAGACATTAACCCAGTGGTTCTCAACCGGTGGGGAATTCCCCCCCCCCCAGGGGGGAATTTTGGGGTTTCCAGGGGGGGGGGGGGAATGAAGATTATTTCAAGATCGCGTTAATACAAGAACCGATTACTTGATCTTGTTTTTCCTTTCATACTTTACGCTTCTGTACGCATCACCCTTCTGAAATTCATTTTATAACGTAAGTAGATCCGCAAATCACATTTTATGTACATGTCTAGACTTGTTTTAGTATGTGCTATTAAATTTAGCTTCAATTATTACGTATACTGTGTAGGGGCAGGGGAAAATATTTAGGGAGGAAATACAAAAGAGGGGAAATGACGTTCTAAAAATATGGTGGGGGGGGGGGGGGGAATGACGTCCTAAAAATATGGTGAAGGGGGGAACGGACCAAAAAAGGTTGAGAACCACTGCATTAACCAGTTTAATTAACTACTTCTTCTTCTTCTTATAGTCCATGCCGTGTGGCGTTGGTGATCATGTCAATTCACAGCCTTCTGTCCCTTGTACTGCCAAACTTCTTATAGTCCATGCCGTGTGGCGTTGGTGATCATGTCAATCCACAGCCTTCTGTCCCTTGCACTGCCAAACTTCACATAGTCCATGCCGTGTGGCGTTGGTGATCATGTCAATTCACAGCCTTCTGTCCCTTGCACTGCCAAACTTCTTATAGTCCATGCCGTGTGGCGTTGGTGATTATGTCAATCCACAGCCTTCTGTCCCTTGCACTGCCAAACTTCACATAGTCCATGCCGTGTGGCGTTGGTGATTATGTCAATTCACAGCCTTCTGTCCCTTGCACTGCCAAACTTCTTATAGTCCATGCCGTGTGGCGTTGGTGATTATGTCTGACATAAGCCTGACATTGAGTTGAGTGACCGGGCAGGAGGAAGAATGGAGATGAGAGTGGGAGACAGTAAAGTGACTGACCTGGCTACGAGGAAAACAATCAACCCTCAGAAATAATGGGGCGGATATGAGTGGAAATCCCCAGGGGGGGATGGGTCGAAAGAGAGTTGTGTGTTGTGTGAAGTGAGGGGACTGAAAAGTCAGTGAGAGAAGAGACGGACTGCGGGTCAGGTCGTTTAAGAGAGAGCTCCGTGGTGTGTTGTTCTTCTAGTTGTGAAGACAGGCCTGAACCCAGAGTGGGTTCTGTATTGAGTGTAGGCCTAAACCCAGAGTGGGTTCTATAGTTGAGCAGTGGCTCCACCCCAATGTGTGGGTTGTATTGTGGGAGATCCAGCCGTGGATAGTAGCTGGATTACCTGTCTTGTGGATTGAGATTAGAAGCCAGCCGTGAGAAGGCATTGATGTGTGCTGGTTAAATTGTGAGGAGGATATTTATATTCTATGGATTACGTTATGTTTCTGGATGTATAAACCTGTTCCGTTTGTCCGTCTTATTTCTGTAATAAAGGATTATGTGCGCCAACGGAATCTTGTTTAATGCCTGGTGAATATGCACTGCGGGGGTGAGTTACATTGCAAGACAGATATCTCCATTGACACACCATGAGTATCGTTACCTAGACAACGACCATCACACAATAATATCATGAGCATATCATCGTAAGAACTTCGTGATATTATCATCAAGAAAACGTGTGACAATCTGTGAGCTCGTCCGATCAAGAACATCTGGGCGCTCGTCGCTTAGTAAGGAGTATCTGAAAGGCCACGTACGGTCAAGAACATTATAGACAGTGTTGTCATTCTGAGATGTTTGTGGGCTCTTTCGCGGAGAGAGGGTGGATAGCGGAGTGTGTCCACCGTATAAACACTGAGTTTGTCTCCGTGCGGGAACTGGCTACAGCAGTTCACGTCAAGTCCACTACAGGTGAATTGGAACCAACCATATCGCTAAAGCGAGTGGGGGTGTCAAAAAACAGCGGCAGCACAAAAGTCGGTGATAAAGACACGCCATACAGACTAACCGGGAGAGTCCATTACGGTGACAGGTAAATTTGATACCAGGCAGGAGGGCTGAAACCAGCAGACGCGGCGATGAAAGACCAGTGTTGAATCCAGAGTGGCGAGGGCAGCGTGTGTGTGTGTAGAACATCCGCTGTCGGTGATAATGACAGGATTGGGAACCAAAGATAATTGACAGGTGTGTGTGTGCTGGAGGCAAGCGCACTGTGTTGTTGCAAGTTGACTGGTCAAGATTATTCGACGCAGTAAATAGGACGGGTGGGTACACCAGCGTCCAGGTACTGGGGAAGTACATGTTTGGAAAACAGAGAAAAATTGGCAGTCGCTGATTTGACGGACAGTTGACTGAAGGGGATAGTAACGGTACCCCTACCGCAGCCGGGTGGGGCTGTCAAGTTTGTGTGAAAACTGTTTTACGGAGGAATTTTTCACTGAGAGTGATAAAGAGAAATTAGGTTAGACCTTGGAAAGGCAAGGCTGTTTAACAGTAAGCAGTTACTGAGAAAATTTCCACGGAGTCAAAAGAGCAGCCGTGTCGGGGCTGAGAAGTTGTGTGGAAGGTGTTTTTGTATGACGGAAAAGTGTCCGGTCATTTTACAGACAGTCAGTGTGGATTATTATGACAAAGAAGACTGAGGTACTGACTTGAGGTATCCGGCAAGGTCAAGGTTAGGGACAGTGGAAAGTTACTGGGAATTTCCACAGGAGATCGGGATAAACAAGGTTGTTTTGAAAGAAAGCCAGACTTGATGTTTCGTCTTTGTTCAAGCCTTTGTCATCATTATTCTGTTATGAGCAAACAGTTTTAACTTATCGTCATCGCAACCATTGTCGTATTTCTTTGCCAATAAGGATCTATATATCAAAATTTAAAGCGCTGAACATTGGCTGCCATTCTCTTTTTCTTTTTGGTGAATCTTGTCGGGTAACGGAAATCCATAACATTAATGATACAGCGAAGCGCCATCTCCGCAACGAAAGTAACAACATATCGAAAGAACACTTTGGATTATTACTGTGGGGCCACCACGTACAGAGAAAGTACAATAACGTTACGGACTGTGTCGAGACAGAACAGTTTGGATATCACTATCATCTTCAACTTTTGTCGCCAGTTGGAACTTTTGATCACCACGTGAATTTAATAACCACTCAACAAAACAAGAAGTTGGTTTGAAATCTAGTGTCGTAGACATTTCCAGCGGATTGCGAATAACTATTAAAACGAACAAAAACTTTGGTGACTGAATAAAAAGAACTTTTGGCGACGGATTAATAGGCCCATATTTGTCGGCCAACCAGTTACACATTATTATTTTTTATTGTTTTGCTCCCATCGTCATATTTATTGTTGTCGGGTGTTACGCAATTATTTGTATGTGGTCCAGTGTTTGTCAAGAGTAGGGGATTTTTGTGTTGTTTCTCGAAGGCCGGGAGACAGGGCGAAAAGTTACTTTCTGAGGTGCACCATATATAATGTCTGGGAAGAAAATCGAAAGGTCGGTTTATTTGGTTCTGCAGGGACGGTCCTGAATTATATAACGTGCCAGTTTGTGTTTGACTGTCAGATTTCTGTATAATTTTATGCTATAATTTTTTTTTCTTCTCTTTCTTCTTTTCGTTATATTTACATATGATATTTGCTGTGTTCGGATAGATGTTATTATCGTGCACTTTTGTCGTGTCTACTATCTAGTGGTATCTGAGTCAGTTTATATTTTACGCGCACTGTGGATGTCCCTACACAAGCTTGTATTTGTTACTGTGGTTTATTTCTGTGTGATCATCGTCTCCGTGTACTCAGCTTGTGAAGTCTAGCGTTGGATAGTCATCACTTAGTGTTATCATCCATTTGTTTGTATATGTATTTATATGTATGTTTAACAATATTTCCAGGGACTTCATGAACTTGTGGTCATAGATATATAGATATAAGGGAGTATAGGTGATACTTCCCCCCTCACTACCTAGTGCTTATAGAGTGACTGGGTGAGTACAGAGTGATATTTTAGCACTACGGATTTACGTACACAGGGAGTGCGGGTGTACTTAGGGAAGTGACACAAAGACTAACAGCAGAGTCTGTACATTTATAGTTGGCTGATTCACAGCAACGTGTCCACAAGTACAAGATGCCTACTTTAATGGATTATATTGAAGCAGGTGAAAGAATAGGCCTGAAAGGTAAAGAGTTACAGGAGTATGCAGAAGCGAAAGAACAAAAGCAGACGGAAAGAGAGGAGAGGCATAATGAACGCGAGGCAAAGCGTCTACAGGAAGAGAAAGAGACGCAAGTAAAACTAGCTGAAATGGAATACAAACGTCTACAGGAAGTAAAGTTAGCTGAAATAGAAAACAAGCGTCTACAGGAAGCGACACAAGTAAAACTAGCTGAAATAGAAAACAAGCGTCTACAGGAAGAGACACAAGTAAAACTAGCTGAAATCGAGTTAAGAAAACTAGAACTATCTTCGAAAGGTCAAAGTGAGGAAAGTAGAAAACCGTCGCAGTCGTCACAGAGATTAAAACTGCCATACTTTACGGACCGAGACAACCTTGAAGCTTATCTTGACAGATATCAGGCATCAGCGAAAGTGTTAGGCATCCCCGAAGAACAGTATGCTATTAGACTAGGGGAGCTTCTTACGGGGAAGGCACTAGACACCATGTTCAATTTACCTGTAGAAGAAAGGAACAACTACACTATCTTACGTCAACGTTTGCTGACAAAGTTCCAACTAACTGAACATGGATATAGAACAAAGTTTAGACAGTTAGGGCCAGAGACAAATCAAGATTTCACAGATTTTGTTAACACTGTAAAGAATACATTTAACAAATGGATGGAGCTCGCAGAAGTAGGGAAAGATTTTAATAAATTAGTAGATCTAATGTTAAGAGACAAGGTAGTATCTGCATGCAATTCTAATTTAGTGGCGTTCTTTGAGGAGCGTAAGCCAAAGGACATAGACACAATGTCTCAGTTAGGGCAAAACTACATGACTGCACATCCTAACGTATCTATTGGGAAACTAATGAGTGAGGAAATAGTCTGTGCAGCGTACACTAAACAGGACCAGAATCCAGTCATCAGACCAAGGGCGAAAAGTGTGGATTCAGCACATAAAGGTGAGCAGCAAGAACTTCAAGATAATGGTTTCCGAGGAAACAATGTTGGTAGAGTAGGGCGGTACCCATATAGAAGAGGGAACTTTCAGAGACGTCCAAATTATGCCGGATGTTGGAATTGTGGGAGCTGGAGACACAAGGCAGCAGAGTGTGATACACAACCATCAGATGGACCAACGAACAACACTAAAAGGGAGATTACTTGTTTCAAATGTGGAAAGAAGGGGCATATCAGCCATCAATGTAGGATGAGAGAATCAGAGCACTCAAATGCAGCGCAAGTAATTGAGACGCTGAACAATGAAGATTGTAGTGGGTGCAAACCTCTTTTTGAAAAAGACAGTCAGCCAATCCTAATATGTGGTCATACAGTAAAAGCAAGATCAGCAGTGCATGAAGGAGGAAGTCTGAAGCTGCATCAGGGTTTTGTCAATGATAGACCAGCATTAACAATTAGGGATTCCGGATGTACGTCTATCGGAGTGAGGAGAAGTTTAATAGATCCCTCGGATTATACAGGGAAAAAGATTAGATGCATAACATTCAACGGCACAGTAGAGTTCTACCCAGTAGCCATAATAACAGTAAAAACACCATATATCACTGGAAGAGTGACAGCGTGTGTTCTGGACTCACCAGTGGCTGATTTGATCATAGGAAATGTTATAGGAGTTAAAGATTGTACAGAAGAGGAAATAGTTTATTGGGACCGAAAATATAGTGTAAGCAGTAATGAGGTAGTTACCACAAGAGAACCTAAATTAGAGAGTATAGCTGAGGTAGAAGAGGCACTTGAAGTAGACACAGGAACTCAGGACAAGGATAGTACAGCGGAGCAGATGAGAATGGATCCCATATATAGTGCTAGTGAATCCCAGAGACAAGATACTACTCTGAACAAATGTTCCCAAGGGTGTAGGAGAGTAGAACATAGGCAGTCAAAGAAAGGTAGATGGTGCTTCGAGAGGAAGAACAATGTTCTCACTCGCAGGTTTTCAGATAGCAGAACTGCACGTGGGCAAGGAGCAGTACCTTTAGCACATAGAGACCGATATACTAGAACAGCTCAGGATAGTGCATGTGCAGGGCACATAGGCAAAAGGCGTATGCAGCAGAAAGCAAGGTGCCAGGTATATGGGCCAAGATTGAATAAAGAGCTTCAGACTAAACAGAGACTCAAGTGTAACGGTGCAATATGCAGATAGGAAAGTTGAGTCAGGTCAAAAGAGTTTTCGCGACATTACTGACCCAGGGCTAGGGATAGCAAACAGATGTTGTAATTGTAGAGGTACCATGAGTCATGGGTACATGAAAGGTAGACACAGCATCGACAGGAATCAGAGGTGGGTTAATGCAAGAACAGAACCACCTGATATAGGGTCGGTACACAAATAGTATTGTGGGGTCGTGAAGTAGTAAGAGACCTGTGGGTACATAAGTATAATGCTTTTCTATGATGTATTATTATTATTATGTGATGTATTAGTTCATGCATTGATACACAAGATAGATGGTTGTACTTATGGGTGATGAATATAGGAGTGTAATATGAGCATTTGATGTATTATGTAGTGTGGTAGCTAGAGTAAGGTGCAGCCATACTTAGGGCTACCCAGGCTATATGTCTGGGTCACATGTTTAGTAAGTTTTAGTCTCCCAATATTTGAAAACGAAGTTTTCTTTTAAGAGGGGGGTGATGACATAAGCCTGGGTCATTGACATTGAGTTGAGTGACCGGGCAGGAGGAAGAATGGAGATGAGAGTGGGAGACAGTAAAGTGACTGACCTGGCTACGAGGAAAACAATCAACCTTCAGAAATAATGGGGCGGATATGAGTGGAAATCCCCAGGGGGGGGGGATGGGTCGAAAGAGAGTTGTGTGTTGTGTGAAGTGAGGGGACTGAAAAGTCAGTGAGAGAAGAGACGGACTGCGGGTCAGGTCGTTTAAGAGAGAGCTCCGTGTTGTGTTGTTCTTCTAGTTGTGAAGACAGGCCTGAACCCAGAGTGGGTTCTGTATTGAGTGTAGGCCTAAACCCAGAGTGGGTTCTATAGTTGAGCAGTGGCTCCAACCCAATGTGTGGGTTGTATTGTGGGAGATCCAGCCGTGGATAGTAGCTGGATTACCTGTCTTGTGGATTGAGATTAGAAGCCAGCCGTGAGAAGGCATTGATGTGTGCTGGTTAAATTGTGAGGAGGATATTTATATTCTATGGATTACGTTATGTTTCTGGATGTATAAACCTGTTCCGTTTGTCCGTCTTATTTCTGTAATAAAGGATTATGTGCGCCAACGGAATCTTGTTTAATGCCTGGTGAATATGCACTGCGGGGGTGAGGTACATTGCAAGACAGATATCTCCATTGACACACCATGAGTATCGTTACCTAGACAACGACCATCACACAATAATATCATGAGCATATCATCGTAAGAACTTCGTGATATTATCATCAAGAAGACGTGTGACAATGTCAATTCACAGCCTTCTGTCCCTTGCACTGCCAAACTTCATATAGTCCAAGCCGTGTGGCGTTGGTGATTATGTCAATCCACAGCCTTCTGTCCCTTGCACTGCCAAACTTCATATAGTCCATGCCGTGTGGCGTTGGTGATTATGTCAATCCACAGCCTTCTGTCCCTTGCACTGCCAAACTTCATATAGTCCATGCCGTGTGGCGTTGGTGATTATGTCAATTCACAGCCCATGTCCCTTTCACTGCCAAACTTCATATAGTCCATGCCGTGTGGCGTTGGTGATCATGTCAGTCCACAGGCTTCTGTCTCGTATACTGATAATTTACATAATCTTTTTCTGATACTAATGCCCCTCCATGCCATGATGTTCTACTGCCCAGCATCTTCTCTCTTGGTCTCCCCTGCCTCTCTTCCCCTCAGACTTTCCCGTTGTGACGACATACTCGAGCTCTTCCCATTTTTCCTATGACATGACCAAAGAATGAGAACTGTCTTCTTTTGATGTGAGTAACAAGTTTTCTTTATCAGTTAATTTCTTCCAAGATATCTACATTGCTTTTTCTATTTGTCGAGGGTGTTCTCGTCATTCTTCTGTAAAACCACATCTTCGCAACTTTCACATAATTCCTCTCTTGTCTGCTAATCGTCCATGATCCGTTTCCTTACATCTCAATTGACAAGTACAAATTGCATAGAATATATACATATTGCATAGTCATTTAAACTGTCATTTACTGCCAATATAGTACCTTGCGGTGTATGGCAGAGGGGTCTTTGAGCCTGAGGAATAAAGGCCGCCTGGCTAGTGCAGTCGCCGCGAACTGTGCAGGTTAGGATTTTCTTTTTGCCCCCGACAGAAAAAAATCCCGCACCTTACCGGGGATCGAACTCTGGTCTCCCGAATGAGAGTCCGGCATTCTATCCACTCGGCCAGCCGCTCCTCCAAATTGCATAGTAAATGGGAATATTCTTCAACAAGTGAATCGGTACAATTATCTCGGAACAGCCATAACATCTGATGGGAGATGCCTTGAAGAGATTAGAACAAGAATCGCCATGGCAAAAGTAACCTTTAGCAAGATGAAAAACATACTGACCAACAAAAAGATGTCAACTGACAAGAGAAAAAGAGTGTTGAGGTGTTACATAGAATCTGTACTTTATATGGATGTGAAGCTTGGGCAATGAGCAGTCAAGCTGAAAAACATCTGATGGCTGCAGAAATGTGGTTTTTCGGGGGAAAATGCAAAGAATACCATGGACAGCCAGAGAGACCAATGAACAAGTCCTTAAAGAAACAAATGAAGATCGTAAACTGATTAGAGACAATAGACGTAGACAGTCAAAAATTTTTGGGCATGTTATGAGAAGAAATGAATTGGAGAACTTGGTGATAACTGGTAAGATCGAAAGGAACAGACCAAGGGGAAGACCTAGAAGCAAATACCTGGATGGCTTGGCCTCGTGGCATGGTCGAGACAGAAATACGGAGCTGATCCACGACTCTGGTGATCGAGTGAGATGGCAAAACATGACCGCCCACGCTTATCGGCATGGCACATGATGGATGGATGGATGGATATTTCCTCTGTTAACTTAATGGAATAATTTAATGGTTTAAAGGCGAGAAAATCGACGTCACAGCATCAGGTTGTATTCCATTTGGCTTGGTCTATTTGAGCATTCTGGATTGCCGATAGCGTCGTACAGAGCACAAAAACAGTAGCTAATAAAATGATTATTATCATCATCATGTGCCATGCTGATAAGCTTGAGCGATCATGTTTCAACATCTCGCACGATCACTAGAGTCGTGGATTAGCTCTGTATTCTTATCTCGACCAAGCCACAAGGCCAAGCCATCTAAATAATAACTTCTCTGCCTTCCCCTTGTTCTTTTTCCCCCAATCTTGCCAGTTGTCACCAAGTTCTCTAATTTATTTCTTCTTATGTGTCCAAAAATGTTGACTGTCTACGTCTAATTTCTCTAATCAGTTTACAGTTTATATTTGCTTCTTGTAAGCCTTGCTCGTTGGTTTTCTGTCATAATAAAAAATGAGAAGCAAATTCACACGGTGCGGGAACTCATCGGTGGCTTTTGTAGAATGAGACTGAGCATCTAGGTAAATGTCCCAAGTGCAGTGATATCGGATTTTAAATGCAACATTTAGAATTCAGTTTTAACATTTATTGATTAGCATTCAGAGAAGTGCCAGGAAGAAGCACATGTCAGATGACACAATAGACAATGTAAACATTCTATATTATTGGCACATAGGGAGTCCAACCCTGCGCCCCCCCCCCCCTTTTTCCACAAAATTAAAAAAAAAATAAAACAACGATAGATCCTCGCTGAAGCGACAAGTCTTGCCAGCTAGCATCTTAATGTGTGTCAGGTATTTGAATTCCCATCGGGACGGTCTATATTTTTACTTTTGACTTGGACTCCTAGCCCTTCATAAAATGGGTACCAGAAGGTGTCCTAATACTTACACTTAATAAACTACACACAGGCTATGTTATGCTATGCTATGCTGTGCTATATCGAACAGCTTCACTACACATTGGGCTTTCCCATGCGTGCTCAGTCCTCAAACGCAGCAGCCAACCTGAAGTTTTTCTGCTCACTGTTCACACAATGGTATAAGTGCCGATTGTTTCTAAAGCAATGGCAAATGACTGAACGTGAACTGCCCTGGAATCACAAAGAAGGGGGGATGCTGGAGTTGACTATTACGTCCTGTAAAGGTTATGCAACTAGCTTTTTTTATGGTCAGTCTACATCTAACTTATTTTGAACTGAATCGGATCATGAAGTACTGTTCAATTAAAGTCGAATGTACAATTCGGAGCAAGTTCAGAAAGTCTTGTATTTAACTTTGTGATAACATCAGATGAACCATTCTCTCTAGGTCCTGATGATGTTATCTGTTCTTCCACACTATACACATAATCCCAAAGAGCCATGATAACGTCTGCCTTATCATGCACCAATACCTTGCCCAACGGCACAGAACCAGCCAATCTGTCGACCTGCTAGTTTCCCACCACAGCATGACCTTGGGAAAAGATCCACCAGATGCTCTGTATGTTTGATTGTGTAATAGAAACGCCATTTTGCACGAAGCATGCCTGTCTTCCCCTTCTCGGCATGCTCTGTGAGTCCTTTAACATCAAGACATGTGTGTGCTAGTTGTCCTCAAAAGAGGAACAAGGAAGAAAGAGATGAATTCTGACTAGTAAATGACAGACAATATAACTTACTTCCATCCATTGTACTTGTCCGGTGTCTGTAAATTCTTTTTATTATCTGTGCGTTGTCTCTCGTTTTGCTAAAGGGATGATTTGATTTTGCTAATATTATTCATTACATTCAAAGGTTTAGTTTAGTTTAGTTTAGTCGACGGATCAACATCACGGCACACGGGTGCAACCCATAAGTGCTCCATTCTCCTTCTAACTCAAGCCTGAGTCTGGAGAAACTCAGCTCAGTGCTCGAACTTCGTAGCACCAGCGAGACCAAATACTTTGGGTAGATTTTTAACTCGAAATTTTGCCCGGGCAGCGCCATTAGGCTACTCTTTTTCGATTTCCAACTGCCAAGGGGTGTTTTACGTGCGCAACAATACACACGGGCGTCCGATCTCATTACCCAGAGGCCAGGGGAAATTTATTATTAGAAGTCCACGAGTAAAAAAAATCCCGGCATCGCCGGGGCTTGAACCCGGGACCTCCAGCACTCGAGGCGGACACCATACCTCGAGACCACGCAGCCCCCCCCCCCCATTCAAAGGTATAAACTGCAAGAAATAAACACTTCTAGATGCTAATTCTTTACTTCTTCCAATAATTAATGCAATTGTGTGCTGTTATTTATTTTTCCACTTCGTGTGTTATCTTGTTCCTGTCTACACTTTACTCACACTTCGCATTGAATTGTCAGTACTGTTTGCCAATATCTTCCTTCTTACTTTATTGTAGAAAGTCAGGTCTTTGTCAGATATGACTAAACTACCGTATGAAAGTAGACGGTACTACCTGCTTTCTGTTAGCGCCGAATGTTGGGCAGCGCTCACAAAAACCCGACACTGCACATTGTGCCAACGGCTTCGGGAGGAAGAGCGCAACAGGGAGGGTACATACCATACCCTAATGCGAGGAAATGCAACCTAAAGACTAAATGTCATGGTAGGGTAGACCAGGTCCTAAGCCCTGATCAGTAACTGGTCTAGAATGGAAGCTCCGACAGGCGGACAGTTAAGAGTATTGATTTGCTGATCCAGCTTGTCATGTTTCAGACGTATGGGTATTACCTTTCCTCTGGAGTAATCTAGACAGGCCGAAAGAAGGATCAAACTGCATAGGCAACATATGGTCTCTAAATTCAGCCCAGGCTTTGTGCTATGGAGAGGTATAACTCCATTTTACAAACTATCATTTATCAAGACGGCAAGGTGCCAGTCATTCCATCGTCATGTCTGCCATCACCATTATCATTACTGTCGTCATCAAGTGTCAAGACCGAGCGGCACAAGCAATCACCCTTCTCAACAACTTCAACCCTTTGTGTTCTTTGTCAGCCACAATGCTGATAATCATCCATACCACCTTATCAAAAAATCTAGGATTATCCTCTTCTGTTCACCTTTGCCTCTAATACCCGGATCTTCCCGGCTGTTACAACATTCTTCAGGCTGCATACAACATTTTTCAGGCTGTTACAACATTCTCCAGGCTGTCGAGTTTCATTGCATTTCCAAACAGTGATCATTATTTCATCAACACATAATTGTATATTTCATGTACATAGTTGTATATTGCATTTACATAATTGTATATTTCATGTACATAGTTATATATTGCATTTACATAATTGTATATTTCATGTACATAGTTGTATATTGCATTTACATAATTGTATATTTCAAATTTAATATGCATAGTTGTATACTACACATTCATAGATGTATGCTTCATATACAGTTAGTTGTATATTTTATGCACATAATAACATATTTTGTGTACATAATTGTATCATTAATATCCATAGTATATTTCATGTGCAGGGATAAGAAATCTGGCTTGTGATAGATAGAAATTAGAAACATTGACAGATTGGCATTGGGTCAGGTTCTGCACAAGTCAAGCCTCTGAATGATAATGTGATGATCGTCATTAAAATTATGAAACTACGAGTATTAAACAACATGGAACTCTACTATTGAGAATGTAACCATCATGAAAGTTTACTAAAAAAAAATTATAAAACACAAAATATAACAAAACATATGAAAACTGACTACTGACTGACATATATGAAAAACCATGGAAATCAGCTATTGAGAATACGAAAAACCACAAGTCTAATATTAATAATAAACATTACAGAAATCCACTACTGAAAATATGAAACATTCATGCACGTTTACTATTAATACCATAAAACATTACGTAAATCTACTATTGAAAATATTACATATTCTGATATAAACTATTTAAAATATTAAACACTTGGACATTTTCTTGACTGGACTTCGTTCCAGATAAGCATTCCTTTATGAAGTCCGCTTTTTATATTATTTATTGTTTCGTCTTTGCTGTTCCGTTGATGAAGACTTTGGTCGAAACTTTTACTTTATCTGTGCGTGACTTTCCTTTCGTTGAGTTGACTAAACATTTTTAGTATTTATGGTTTTTCTCTTTAAGCTCAATTGCAATCACCCCCTTTTTTCTCTATACCAAAGAGTTTGCCTACTGAGATATAATTCTCGTATATTGTTCATTCATATATTCATTCAGTAGCATATCCTCTGCAGATTGTTGCTCCCATAAGAACCATCCGGAAAGCTTCTCGATCATAAGCAAGATGTCCCGCATCCGATACACCTATCTGGAGGTCATTCGCCACATCCTACACCTATCTTCTCATTGGCCTTCCTCTTCCTCTCTTCCCAGGCATATACTCCTCCAAATTTGTTCTCTCCAAACTTTCGTACTTTTAAAGTGACCAAATATTTCAATTTTCTTTGTTTTATCGTCTTTTAGTAGCCAACCTTTTTCAACATTTAGATTTTGTCATATGGATGCAATTGTTCTTTTTTGTATCCAAGATATTCTTTGAACCCGTCTATAACATGTATATTCAAAGCTTTGTTTGTGCCACAAATGAGTAAGAGCCCACTTACTGTTCACTTAACCTGTAGGGTAAGATAAGCAAGGGCTGTGCTAAAGGTGTAATGTTTTGTACACGACAATGAGTGACATCAGTGCGCTTTCTGTAGAATATCAAAACAGAGGTATAAATTTTTTTTTAAAAACAGGAAATACGTAAGTTTACATAGCTATTTTAGCTAGAATCATGGAAAATACTATAGTTTAACTGTCATAGAGCTAGCTTTTTCTAACTATATAGTCTTGGAGGAAAGATTACAAATTTGTCAAGAAACTCTTGGCAAATAGACAAACAAATAAATGGAGCAACAGATTGACAAGCAAATGTAGGCAATCAAAACAGCAACAGAGAAATTAATAAATACCAAGAATGTTACACAGTCTGTAGTGATATCGACAGATGCAAAATCAGTACTTGTGGCGCTCCTGTCTGGGAAATTGCCAGTACTATAGACAACTACTTTCTGAACTTGGTAGTCAGTGTAAAGTCACCATACACTAGATACCATGTCACAGTGGAATACCCAGAAATGACAGAGATGACCTACTAGCTAAGGGAGGATCAATAGGGCGAAGTGGTCAAGCCGTTTGACTCGTGCTCCGAAGGTTGTGGGTTCGATTCCGGGCCGCACCCTTCGGTTTACGAGTTAAATGTTTCGGAGACTCCTGTGGGTCGTCGCTAAAAGCTACGGAGTTTGAGCTTTGTGCGACGCTTTCCGCGCTGCGGAAAGAGACCGAGCCATATGGGATAAAACCCGGTGCGATGAAGTTGACCCTGTCGACTTTTAAACGACTTTTTTTCAATAGAAGAACAATCTGATGTGCTCGTTATATACCATCAAAAGAAATGAATGATCAAATTTTCTTCTTCTTCTTCTTTCGTTCGCTTGAAATATGTCTATAACTGCAATGTTGTCTCTAGTATGAATCTAACAGTCTTTTTTAGTTCACTCAGTGATCCATAGAGTTTATCTTCCACTGTTGTTTCTCTAGGCCAGAAGGTATGCCTGGGTACGTTGTAGTTTGGGCAGTCTTGGAGTATGTGCTCTGCTGTATGCGACGCCAAACCATATGTGCACATGGTTGAGTCACCAATCTTGAATTTTGTATACATGTGGTTGCGTAATCTATTGTGTCCTGTTCTGATCAAATCAAACAGAAAGCCATCAAGATCTGCATAAGACGACTACCACGTTATGGACAGATCAGAAGAAATCATTATTCTGCACATCAGAACAGGACACAATAGATTAAGCAACCACATGTATACAAAATTCAAGATTGCCGAATCAGCCATGTGCACATGTGGATTGGATCCTCAGACAAGACTGTCCAAAACATCATATCTAAGCAAACCTTCTGGCCTAGAGACACAACAGTGGAAGATAACGCTATGGACCACGGAGCACGGAGTGAACTAAAAAAAAAGACAGTGAAATTCATACCAGAGACAACATTGCAGTTATAGACAAATTTCAAGCGAACTAACGAAGAAGAGGAAGAAGAAGAAGAAGAAGAAGAAGAAGAAGAAGAAGAAGAAGAAGAAGAAGAAGAAGAAGAAGAAGAAGAAGAAGAAGAAGAAGAAGAAGAAGAAGAAGAAGAAGAAAAAGACGAACAGATGGACAGACAGGTGGACCCACAGATACATGGGTAGATGGGCCAGCAGACACACAGACAGACAGACACACAGACAGACTGGCAGACAGACTGACAGAGAGATAGCCAGAAATACAGAGAGAGAGAGAGAGAGAGAGAGAGAGAGAGAGAGAGAGAGAGAGAGAGAGAGGTATAAACACAGAAATGCAGACACACAACAAATATCGACAGACTGAGAGGCCGACAGACATATAACCAAAAAGACACAGGCTTGGCCATGGGAATCCCATGGGAAAAAAGGGAGATTTTCTGAATAGTCTAGGAATGGGATGGGACGGGATGGGACAGGCATAAATTATCATTGGATGGGACAGAAAACCATGTCCCATGGACAAGCCTGCCAAGCATGGCCATGGAAATATTATTCCCATGGGAATTCCATGGGAATGTCCCATGGGACGGGATGGGATGGGACATGCATAAATTACCGCGCAATGTAAATTATGTCCCATGGACAACCCTGGAAATACACACACAAAAGTATATTTGTCAGATACACGTGTATACTTGTCATTTGTATATCTAAACAGTAAATACGTCTGTTGCTAAGAGAGTAATGCCTTGGGAACCAATTCATTCATAGAGAGACTGAGTTAAGAGGAAACACTAGACAACATACCAAATGAAAACTACGGCGGCCACACTACCTGACAATAAGAAATACTTTACAAATGAAAGAAATGTTTGGTACGTTGCCTAATATCTATTTATTTCTGTAACTTTTATAAGCAGCAACCATTAACTAAAGCGTAGTCATTCTCTAATGATGATCATGTAGCTACTAGGAGAACCGTGGCTAGACGCTCGCCTATTGTTGAGTTGGGTTGAGTTAAGAACCGACATCACTGCACTCAGGACATTCCCATACGTGCTCCGTTCCCTTGTTCAACAGCCAGCGAAGAGTCATACTACTAATCGTTCCCACCGCTATCTGATTAAAAGATCTCCTGATCTTCCCTCTCAGTTTTGAAATTCTGGAACCCCTGCCGATCCCCCGCAATCTCATTCTTTCCACATATGGGTTCTCAGTATGTTCCTCCGCCTTCTCCACCTGGTCCCACAAGCGCACGACCACCTCCCCCTTGTCCATAGGCAAACTACCACCAAGAGGTGCATTCCCTGCTAGCCTATCAGCCTGTTCATTCCCCTGTACACCCGCATGGCCAGGGCAAAATGTCCATACAATTCTCACAATCTGTGACCTCTGAAGCGACGAGAGCCATTCCACACGAAATATTCCTTTCTCCACCTGACTAAGCATACTCTTTGAATCCGTAATGAATACAAAGTGTGTTGCAGTAGTCTCCTCTAGCCACCGGAATGCCGCTGTTACTGCCTCCACCTTCATTCTCATGCTGGAGGTCGTAGTCTCATATGCCAGACTCTCCTTTTTCAAGACTCGTCCATTAGCGTTTGCAAAAAATTCCCAGCCACTACGTCTGTTTCTCACCACTGACCCATCGGTGTAGATGACTATGTCACCTTGATGTGTGTTGCTCTGGATCAGCTGTTGCACTTCAAACTCAGTGCGGCCCGCTGCCCATTCTCTGCACTCGCGACCCAGTGTTATTATTACATTGTGCCTGTCCGTCATGTCTTCCGGACCTTCAACCCACTCTCTTTTACAATTGATGGTTTCTAGATCACACACCTGACTTATAGAAAGTTCTGCCTGTGCCATCCAGGACCTGCCTCGTCTTAGTCTATGACCCTTGACCATATCCATTGCTGCATGCAGCGGATGATCCCTATCTGCGGCAACTCTCAGGTACCATTTGGCCTGAAGGACCCTATGCCATCCGTCATTGTTGATAGCGCCAGGATATGCCTCATGCATATAATTGGTGTGTCCTTTGTGCACCCCAGGATTAACCGCATGGCAGCATTCTGTATGTGCTCCAACCTTTCAATCTGGCTCTTTGATACTGTTAGCAGCCCCAAACCATACTCAGTGACAGAAATTATTAACTGCTGATAGAGCCTGTACAGCATCCTCTGATCTACCCCGGTTGCTGCCATAGCCCTCAATACATTAAGTCCCCTACCAGCCTTCACCACCAAGGCCTCCACACGATCCTTAAAAGACAAACACCTGTCAAAGGTGATACTTCAATTTACTATCTTGACTAAGAGGACATCCATTCAACATAATACCTGGGACATCTGCCTTGACGATCTGGTTTTCTAGGGAGTACCACACAATCGATGCCTTTTCTGGGTGTATAATGGCCCCTGCGTCCCTGCACCACTCCGCTACCCTGTTTACCGCCACCTGTAAGTCTTTCGCCAAACTGGAATTGTCACTGCCCTGTTTGTACACCAGCACATCATCTGCAAATGTCAAGATTCTACCCACACCTGGTGTCCCAATAGCTGCGATTTTGCTGGTGTAGACATTACGAGCACTGGGGACAAGGCAGATCCCTGCCGCAACCCAAATGTAATAGTACATGGATCAGAAGTCCAGGAACCCATGCGCAGAGCAACCTTACGCTCATAAATGACTGCCGCAACCCATCTAACAAGGCAAGGGCAGACTTCCATATCCCACAGTGTGTGTATTAACCTATCATACCTGACCCTGTTATACGCATCCTCCGGGTCAAGAGCTACCGCCACTGTCTCTTGTTTATCCTGGAAGCCATCGTAGACATCAAATGCAAAAGTCGCAGCATTGGCCCAGGTGTCCTTCCCAGGCCGGTAACTCCCGAGTCCTTGGGGAAGCAGATTACGACTTTCCAAATGTCGCTGAAGCCTGCGTGCTACTATCTTTTCGAGGACTTTGCCATACGTGTTTTGCAGGGTTATGATTCGGTGTCCATTAAGTTTGGAGTGATCCTTACCTGGCTTTGGGAGTGGGGCCAGGTAGCTATGCAGCCAATCGTGGAGTATTTCCGCAGTATTGATGCTTAGGTTGAAACAAAGAGCCATCTCCTCCAAGTCCCCATCATTTATGTTCCTCATATGGGAGTACCTCATCCAATCCGGACCTGACCCTGTGTCTTTAGCCTGCTTCAGTACCCGTCTAATGTCCTCCACTTTAATCTCACAGTCCTCCTTCCTAGTGACCCGTGAGAAGGCTTCTCTGACGTTATCTCTAATAGCCCTTTCTTGCTGATCCGTCTGTTTTAAAAATCGCGCAAGAAAAGCCTCCCCTTTGTCCTTGTCAGTTGTCATAGGTCGGTTGTTATCATAAACGGTACCATGTGTACCAGGCATCACCTGTCTCTTCATCTGCTGGTGCAGCCTAAAGAATTTTCCCAATGTCTCGCCTGTTGTACTAGTGGTCTAGGTTTGATCCGCATGGGGGAGGTTTTGAATTTTTATATTTACCTGGACTCTCAGTACGGCCCAGCCTAAAATTGTTACCAGAAAATGTATTGGGGAGTAAAGGCGGCCATCGTGATAGCGATAACATCAGCCATTGAGTGCGGTTTGTCTATAAAAAATATGGGTCTATTTTCATGTACCCAGTGTGCTTTAGGCGTGTAGAAAGGGCCTTAATCTTAACTTTATTAAGTAGGGTAAATAAAGGGTTCTCTGTTGCCAATGACAGTCTGGTCACTAACTAAGGTGCAAGAGAGTAAGATCCTTAACATGTAAAGTGGGATGCTTGAGAAGCTCTTAATGTAACCAGAAACAACAGAAAAAGAAATGATAACATTAGAGAAATGGCAGCGGCAACACCATGTGCTGATTGAATAGAGACAGAGAATAAGGTGGTTCGGTCATCTAATCAGAATGGAGCCCAAAAATCTACCCCGATATGATTACAACTGTAGAAGAACGGGTTACATATACATAACACGAGAAAGACCAAGGAATACACGGATTGACAACATTAACAATTTACAACTATACGCCTAGCAACACGCCCCACACTGGAACATAAACTGCAATCTCCCCCATTGCCTCCTGGTAAGATCTGAACCAGCGCAGGAAACGATACAATTCTGCCACTGCTTCCACAGTGGCCAGATAAAACAAGACAAAAATGTGGTTTCCTGGCAAGTGAATTATCCGTTTATAAAGTCAAAACACGAGTGACGGTCAGAAAGTATGTACCATAATGTTCTTTCTCGGGAACTATTTGTTCAAAATGAAAGACATTTATAAACAACTAGCTGACCCGGCCCGGCTTCGCCCAGACCCTGGTGGGGAGCATCTCATTTAATTCATATAAGTAGTCATATAAGTTCTCGTTCCCGACTATCTGTCTGACTGTCTGTCTGTCTTGGGTAAATGGAGGAGGGAGGAGGAAGAGGGAGGTGGAGGAGGGATATACATAAACGGCCCTGTGACGAAGAAGTTACGAATGTAATGCGTAATCCTGTTTACCGCGTTCAAATCACAGCTGCGGGGGATTTACCGCATTCAAATCACAGCTGTGGGTGATTTGGAAGAAGACTGCCTTGCGCTGGTTTTCATGCAATGGTATGAATTCTAATCGTCCAGAAAGCAATGGCAAACGTAAACTTGCCAAGATATCACAAACAGCTAATACATGCTATGGTTGACTGTGACAGCCTGTAAAGGATATGCGAATAAAAAAGTAATTTTTTTTTATACATGAACATTTCATCTAAGCATAATATCTTTTTCTACATAATCTCCATCAAAGGGCATACCCTTGTAACGCTCACGCCAGCGTTAAACAAGTGCATGCAAGCCTGGATGTACCAGGTGTTGTCCTGCTCATGTAGCAATTTCTTCACTACTTAAACCGCACGTTTATCATAATGCAGCTTCATCTTCTCACTTTCTGAATCTATAACTCTCCTAGCCTAGCGACTGACAGTGCTCATATTGACTGCACAGCTTCCATGAACATAAGCATTTGTGAATGTTCACCAGTTTCTTTCTTCCACAACCAGAAATTCTTTTACAACTGGCTGTTTGTGACGCAAATTGCTACACACACCATTGTAATGGATAATTATAGCTATTCTAATTGTCAAAATGTGATGCAATTCCACAAAAACATAGAGATATTCCAAATTTCATGTTACCAAATTTCTTGTTTCTATATTTATTACTCGCTGAGAAAGAAAAAAACGAGCGGTGCATGACTTTCTGACCGACTCTCATACAAAGGAATGACTGACTGACTGGCACCTGGCCTTCTTGGCAGAAGATAGTTTGTAAAATGGATTAATACCTCTGAATAGCACAAAGCCTGTGCTAAGTTTAGAGATTATGTGTAGCCAATGCAGCATGATCCTTCTCTCTACCTCCCTAGTTCACTCCAGAGGAAAGGTAACACCAAAACGTCTGTAACAAGACAATCTGCAGAAGCTGTCGGTTCAGCAAAGCAATATTCTAACTGTCCACCTGTTGGAGCTTCAAACCTAGACCAGTTGCCTGGCAAGGCTTAAGGCTTGGTCTGCCCTGTCATGACAATTATTCTTTAGGTTGCATGTCCTCGCACTGTCACTAGGGTAAGGCTCGTAAAAAATTGTGCTCCTCCACCTGAAGCAGTTGACACAATGTGGGGTGTCGGGTTTGGTAAGTGCTGACAAACATTCGGCTCTAACAGAAAGCAGGTAATGTCGTCTACTGTCATACGATAGCTTAGTCATACCTGACTAAGACCTGACCATGTGTCTATGATTAAGAAATAAAAGCTTGCTTTTCAAGTTTATTCTGAAATAAAAACCAAGAAGATAGGAATCAATAACAAACTTCGACACACCTTACAATACTAGAATGGAAGTATAGAAATGGTTTAAATAGTTGCTAAAGACGTTAAACTGCGTTTCGTATTTAGGAAGATTGCGATATATCTAAATATGGATCAACTTGACGATAGCCAAAATATTATTCACTCGTAACTCTAGCAACACAAGCAAAATCAGTCGTAACAACGCAATATCAATAAGCAGAACCTCTTGTTCTGGTGTAACACACAATAAGTCATATGTTCAAAGGAAAGTATATCACTGCTTAATCCATTAAACATTAACTTCTTACTGTATCAATACAAAAAAGTTACTTGTAAAGAACTGTATATTTCGCTTCACAATCCACAAACTGGTAATAAGTAATATTCAAGTATTTAACGGGGAAATCCGCTGGTGTATATAATCCTTAGGGACTTTACAAAATTAGAACTGAGGTAAAGCTGTGGAAATGTAAACAATATAAAATAACACAAAGTCATTGTCGTATCTTATGTTATAATATATGTCGTCCTTGGGGTGAGGGGAATCAACATCGACATCATTTAACCCCATATCACTATCTTGAGGATCTTCTTGATTTCTGTCCACAAAACCCCGTCCGTCCCTGGATCCCTCCCTCTATCTCTCTCTTTTACTACTGTATCAAGCCCCCTCTCATTCTTTTCCCAAAACACACTAAACAACACTGGCTCTAACAAAACAACAATTTAGTTTAATAGAGAAAAGTATCATGTATGTGCAAAATGTATGAGTAGAATGCCTGTCGTATAATCTAGTGTGTATGCAAAGTCAGACCGAACAGCCAAGGAGCACAGTCAGCTTTATCATCGTACTGGCCACACCACAACACCATATCAGGGACAGAAAACCTCACCCAAGTGATGTGTCTCTCAGGCCACGTGTCGACTTCTTCAGATAGCTCGTGAACACTCCGGATGCTTGGTCTTCAATAGTGGAAACAGTCCAATATTGATGTTCAATCCAACACACACAGTGTAACTACTTTGTTCATTAAATGTTCTGTGATCAGAGAATCCTATTCATATTGTTAATGTCACTTTGGAAAACCTAACTGTTCGTATGTCACTTTCTGTAAGATTTTCCCAATGTTAACACACAATGTTACTGTTCACGGTAGTTATATTTACTAGTGTTCCTTGGTACAGGTGTTATGTTCAGTGTCCTGAATTTACTGTGATGTAAACTATCACTTAAGAAACACACTTATAATCATCATGTCCTGCTCAGCAGAGGCCAGGTTCCTGCAGAATATCTGGGTTATGGGCCCAGTGCAAAAGCCTCTCAGTAAACTTTGCCTTCAATACTTGAGCCATCACTTTCTATGTCTTTGTTGCTAGCTTCTTGGTAGAATAACGTGGAACAATCGAGTGGAACCTGTTGAATAGAGAACACACCTGTTGAGAGCAACCCGATTCTGACCTTTATTAGGTGAGTGAAGGCCACCGGCCGCACTCAGAAAAAATAACAGAGAACCAAACTCTGTAATAAGGCTGAGGAGTTCATCCCTTCGGTCTGAGTCATGGTAAAACAAGGAAAGACTAAAGGAAACGGGTAGAAACCCAGCAGATGCCCTACTGGAAGATCCTACCATTTCACATTCCCTCACTCCCCTCCCTCTCCCAACCATCCTCAATCTCTCTAAATATTATCCCACTACATTGTCCTTAACTCACTGAGTTAAATGATATCTCACACAAGCTAGTTTAAGCTACGCGATAGGCTACTGTTGCCGACACTCTTATAATAAGTTATATCACTGCACAGTACTGCACTCCATTCCTAGGAATAATCTAAGTTAGATATGTTTAATAGAATACCATATAGTTATTCCTGTTGTAGATGGAGACTATAAAATCACAGACTGGATCAATCTCCGCCGATATACATCAACAATAGACACTATAGTCTCTCTCTCTCTATCGAAACAACTAGGAATATTGCTCCGGTCTGTAACGCTTCACAACTTTTGGTCGACTAACCCAAAATTGTTTATCTCCACCGTTTTTATACTGGATATAAATGACGTCACCAAACTGTCTAGACGCTAGACAGTCTAGAATCTATTTCTCTCTCCTGTTTAGACTGGGTGGAAACAACCCGCCGTCTATTTTGCTTTCATCTGGGGACCTGTCCCGGCACTTCAGAAAGTCCCGCTAGTCTGTAATCTGGGGAATCATTTCCCCACAACAAAAGATCTAGCCAACTTCTGCCCAGACATTCCGTCTATCACTTCAAAGGTTGGCTGCCGCCTTGCAGACGGATGGCGCTATAGTCCCTCCTCGAGCAACAACATATTAAAGAAATGCCGACTGTGTGTAGACATTTGGCGCGACTTTCTGTCATCGATCGAAACCTTCAAGTTTTTAATGTGACAGTTCATTCAGCTTTACATAACAGAATTACGAAAAATTCAGGGCGTTGCATGGACTAGCCTTCATCAACAAACAAATGCATACACAAAACACAACATATAATCACAGAGAATACCCTCCAGTGACTACATTAAGGCATATGAACGGGATACGAAGAATGAAAAGATGACCAAATGAGAACAATGAAGAGAAAATGAAAATGTAAAATAAAAAATGTTGCTACTTATCTAAGAAACCCAGGCTGTAACACTCTGTGAAACTACAGTATCACCGCCTGGGATATTGTGATTTTACAACGATCGAAGATCACAACTGTAGACAGGCACTGTGGCTTAGGGCCAGTGGGCGTGTTTCACAATTCCCCAACATATCGAGTAGACGGTTTGAAGTCAGCTGCAGACGATTCGAAAGCAGGCCGTCTTGCGTTGATGTCGATTGTAATGAGCGTCGGTGGTTCAGAAATCAATGGGGAACTTTAAAATATTGCATGTATTTTGCAGGACGTTGCGATCAACCCCAACCCCAGTTTGATATTCTAAGCAACTTTAAATTCAGTAGTTTGCTAATGTTTTCACAACGAGAAGCCAACGTTTAAGTCCAACTTAATAACTGTACTGGTTGTACATGGCAAACTGCTGAACGTAAATCACAAACATCCATAAAATGCTTGGGTTGATAGTGACCCCTTGTAAAGGACATGCGAGTACTAAACCACAGTAGATGCATTAGAAGTAATGGAAGAACTGGGAAGAGGAATAACTAAACTGCTGAAATAGATTTACAACAGTGAATACAACTTAATGATGTGCTGAAAGGTGCATTTGTAGTTATCTAAGAGAGTAACTAGATCAGTGTTTCCCAACCTTTTTTGTGCTATTTCCCACATAAGCCTTTCTAAAATTCTTATGATAACCCCCCCACCCCCACCCTCTCCCCTTAACATATACATAATTTTTAATATTCAAAAATTCAAATGTTCACTAAAGAAACTTTAATTATAGGTTTTAGGAAGAAATCAGTAGGAAGTTATTGAGCAAACACAGTAAGTAAATTTTCAACAATTGTAATCGAGAACTGAAATTCAAGTACAAAATAATTTTAATGAAAGATTTTTCTATATTATTTTAATTATTAGTAATTATTTCTTACTTAAATTTGGTGAAATCCTTGTCACAGCGACCACTTCCTCGTTGGGGCACAATTTTAAAATAAAACTTAAAAGAGCTTTCTATACTAATCTACAGAGGTTACACCCAACATATAACAAAGGAAAACTACAAGAAATTACAGTCAAAGAGAAATTTGCAGATGAAATAAAATGAAACTCTAAAATTCCCGTTGGAGGAAAGCGTTGACCAAACATGGTTGAACATCAAAAATACAATTCAAACCACAGCAGAAGAATGTCTCGGTGTGTTAACCACGCATAGAAAGAACAGATGGTTCAATAAAAAATGTTAAGAAGCAGTCATTAGGAAAAAGAGTGCCAGAAAGTTATGGTTAAATAGCATCAATAACATCCAAAATAAAGAGCAATATAGAATTGAATGTAAAGAGGCTACAAAAATAGTTCGGCAGCAGAAGCGAGAATATATGAGCAATATAACCAAATACATGAAACTTATCACCAGAAAAACGAATCCAGAAAGTTTTCTAAAGAACTGAAGTCAATGAAACGAGGGCACCAACACAACACATATGGTTTAAAAGACAAAAATGGGAATATGATAAATACCAATGAGGAAATGTGTAACACATGGAAAGAATACTTTGTTGAATTACTAAATTGTGAAGCTCCAAGTAACACCTTCCCACAGGAAGAGGTTCTAACATGTGAACTGCAAATTGAAGAACCTGTATGTGAAGAAATCCTATATGTAATAACACGACTTAAAAACAATAAGGCAACTGGGGCTGATGGAATTGCTGCTGAATGTATAAAGGCGGGAGGCCATGCATTACATCTAAAGCTATACGAACTAATAATAAAAATCTGGAGGACTGAAGAATTACCCTATGACTGGAAAGAGTCATTATTGATACCTATCTTTAAGAAAGGAGACAAATTCCAATGTGAAAATTATAGAGGAATATCACTACTGTCCACAAGCTATAAGTTACTATCCGCGGTATTCACTAAATAGGACTAAAACCATATTCAGAAGACATATTAGGTGACTACCAGGCGGGTTTTCGACAAAACAGATCAACAATAGATCAGATATTTATCTTACGACAAATAGCCGAGAAAAATGTGGGAATATAAAAGAGATCTCCATAACATTTTTGTGGATTTTAAAAATGCTTATGATAGTGTCCATAGGAATAGTCTATGGAATGCTATGCAGGAATTTGGAATACCAAGGAAGTTAATCAACATGACCAGACTATGCATGGAAGATACTTATAATATAGTAACATATAAAGGCAGGAAATCACACCCTTTCCAAATAACATGTGGCTTGAAACAGGGTGATACACTATCGCCGCTCCTTTTCAATCTGGCTTTAGAGAAAGTTGTAAGGAAGGTAAAGGAGGAATGTGCTATTGGAGGAACATCCAGACTGCTTGGTTATGCAGATGATATAGATATTATAGGGGAAAATGAACAAAAGGCATTGGAAATATTGACTCACCTGAAGGAAATATCTCAACAGATGGGGCTGGTTATCAACCAAGATAAGACAGAATATATGGTAATTTCAACAGAAAGAACGGTTAAAAACTCTGACCACATACAAATAGATAATATGACCACTAAAAGAACGGAAACATACAAATACCTGGGTACAATCTTCAACTGCTCCAACATCATAAGGGAAGAAATACAAGCTAGAATAACTTGGAAATAAGATATACTATGCACTACAACATCTGCTAAAATCAAATGCGCTATCTCGTAACACCAAGATCACCATATACAAAACACTGATCAGACCAGTTGTGCTGTATGGCTCTGAAACCTGAAGTACATACTAAAGGAGACGAAGGCTTGTTACACACTTTTGAGAAAAACGCATCTTTGAGCCCATTATGGAAACACAATGTGGAGAGTGGAAAAGAAGAAGCAACAAAGACATTTATGATCTGTTTAAGTCCCCGCTAATCGTTAGTATCATGAAGACAAATAGACTGCAATGGCTGGAGCATATAGAAAGAATGGAAGATAATAGGGAAACAAAACTCGCTTACACTCAGGAAATGACCGTAGACCCCCGAGGTAGATCAAGAAGACGGTGGAGAGATAATATACATACAGACCTACAAGCACTTGGAATCAGCGACTGGCAAGAGAAGGTCAACCAGAGAGACGAATGGAGACGGCTTGTATCTGCAGCAAAGAACCTTAATGGCTCGGAATGCTGAAGAAGAAGAAGAGATCCTTTCGCCTGATGCTTGCTGCAAAGAGATTTTATGTCAGGTTCCAATTTAGTTAACTTCAATGTCAAGTCTCCCCGTTTTGTTATATCCAGCCGATTTCTTCCATTTTCGAATTGCCCCCCTTAACAATCGAATTGCCCCCCTGTGGGGCGTGTGCCCTAAGATGGGAAACACTGATCTAGAGTATTTAAGAGACCAGGAGAAAATTAATGTAAAGAATTTCGTACAAACCGTGTCATCAAACATCTAAAAAAGTTAATAGCATTTCCTGGACAGGATGCTGCAATCAACCCCAGCATGTTTTAGCTGTTTGTGATTTACAAGGCAAGTTTACGTTCGGTAGTTTGCCATTGCTTTCTGACTGATCGACACTCATACTCTTTTTTTTTTTTAAATCAACACAAGGCGGTGCGCTTCCAAAGCCTTCAGCTGATTTCGAAAACGGGACTGTGATTCGCGTCTGTTACCCTTTCGTCACAGCGCCGGTCGTCAAACATCTACTTAGAATTGTTATATGCAGATTAACATCAGCATCATCATGTGCTAAGCCAACTGGTGTTAAAATGTATACCTGTTACCTAATGGCAAAGGCATTCTGTATCGTTGCCTGCATATAAATATGGGTTGTTGTTGTTGTTTTTTTTAGACGTTAACACAAGGTAGGTCTAGATCAGTGGTTCTCAACCTTTTTTGATCCGTGCCCCCTTCACCATATTTTCAGAACGTCATCCCCCCTCCCCCTTTCATATTTCCTACCTAAAAATTTGGCCCGTGCCTCCCTTCACCATTTTTTTCAAAACGTCATCTCCCCCCTCCCCCCTTTTCGTATTTCATACCTAAATATTCCCTCCCCTACACAGTATACGTAATAATGGAAGCACATGCTAAAACAAGTCTAGACGTCCGCATAAAACGTGATTTGTGGGTCTACTTACTTTATAAAAATGAATTATAGAAGGGTGAGACGTACAGAACCGTAAAGTATGAAGGGAAAAACAAGATCAAGTAATCGGTTTTTGTATTAACGTGATCTTGAAATAATCTTCACCCCCCCCCCCCCCCTGGAAACCCAAAAATTCCCCCTGCGGAGGGGGGGGGGGGAAATTCCCCATCGGTTGAGAACCACTGGTCTAGATAGTTGATTTAGAGAATCTCTAATAATACGATCTTAAAGATGCACAGAAGAGTTACACAGAAGAGTTACACAAAGTCGCCTAAAAGTCGACAGGGTCGACTTCATTGCACCGGGTTTTATCCCATATGGCTCGGTCCCTTTCCACAGCGCAGAAAGCGTCGCACAAAGCACGAACTCCGTAGCTCTAGCGACGACCCACAGAAGTCTCCGAAATATTTCACTCTGTGAACCGAAGGACGCGGCCCGGAATCGAACACACAACCTTCGGAGCCCGAGTCAAACGGCTTGACTACTTCGCCACGGAGCTCCAAGAAGTGTTACACAGAAGAGTTCCGTGAACGGGTTTCTTTTATATGCAGTGATGAATGTCTAGTTACAGTTTCCATATTCCAAATTAGAAGTGAGAAAATAATAATTACTAGGCGTAAGAAATGATCACTTAAGTTATATTTCCTACAACAACCACTAACTACTAACTATAACTTAACTAACTATACTTTATCGTTAATAATCTTCGTGTCTCCAGATTATTGTTGGGTTGTTTCAGTGCAGTGTGTGTGTCATCATCTTACTCTTATCTAAATAATGGTTCGGGTTCATACAGGCAACAATACACTGTTCGCTCGGATATAGAACATTTATTGTATAAAGTGTACAGTTGGCGCAGTGGGTAAACAGACCCGCGCTCTCTTATATTACATATCACAGATAGTTAAACATCAAACATATAGTTGTCATACAACAATCTAGCACACTATCTAGCCTAAGTATATCTATGAATATCTATGAGTCCCTCTCAGGCAGGCCTTGTTGTCTCTCTCCAGTCCGTTTGTCCTCTGCCGGTCTCCGCGTGTCCTAACTCGACACGGGCGGTAACTCTGTCCGAGTTCCTCGTGGACCCCGCATTAGGCGGGCCACATCAGTGTCCACGGAATCATGGACTTGGTGACCAGCTCTTTCGAGAAGGTTCTAGATTACTCGGGTCCTGCGCGACTCAATGGTATCCCTTGGGCTGGAGTTGCAGCCCTCTACTATATATGAAAGTGAGGCGGTGACAGTGTGTTAAAAACTTTAACACTATCGTGAATTCGAAATGTTCCTTAACAGCTTATTTCTTTTCTTCTGAACTTATCTATTAACTAACCTTCACGATATCCTATATTTATGTATGTTTATGTATGAATTTTATATATGTTTAATGTTGATGTAATGATAATTTTGTTGCTTAATATAATTATATATGCACATGTGGGGAAAGAATTTCATTTTGCTATAAATAAATACTATAGTTACTACCCCATAAGTTAGTAAAACATATAACGCCAGAACTGCTACGCTATTTTAATGCTGGGATGTAGCAGTACTCATAGAGAATGGGAAATATTGACGTGAAAGGTATTAAATTTGGCTGATCACCATCATCATTATGTGCCCGGCCAAAAAATCTTATGGGTTCATCTCTTTCCACAGATCTAATCCCTGGATTTAATTATTGTTAATGATATAACTTTATATTGCCGGTCAACGTGGCCAAGGGGTTAGCAGCTTTCTCCGTAACCCCGAATACTCTCGTGGTTGACGTGAGCGCACGAGAATTGGAAGCGGTTCGAGTCGCGCCAGTGACTTTATGAGAGTATGGAGCCGGTCGCTCAGAAAGCAATGGCAAACTACTGAGCGTAATCTTGCCAAGAAATCAACAATCAGCTGAAAGATGCTGATGTTGTGTCATCACCTCACCTAAAGATAGAATTAGAGGGCTGCAACTCTAGCCCAAGAGAGACAACCGAGTTGCTCAGACTAAGAAAAGTCCAGAACCTTATCGAAGGTCAACCCTCGAGTTCATGGGTCCGTGGACACTAATGTGGCCCGCCTGAAGCGGGGTCCACGAGGAACTCGAACAGGGTTACCGCCCGTCGAATAGCGACACGCGGAAAACCATCAGAGGACAAATGGACTGAGACCAGGCAACAAGTGTCTGCCTGAGAGGGACTCGTTAGCTCTTGTATAGAGATAGAACATAGGCTAGATAGTGTGCTAGTTTGTTATATGAAATGTTTGATGTTCTATAATCTGTGATATGATGATGATGTAAAGCGCGGGCTGTTTAACCCACTGCGCCAACTGTAGATTGCCACAATAAATCGGCTATATCATAGCGAACGTATTTATTGTTTGTATTAATTAACACCTGTGTGAACCCATTAAGTTACCTAGACAAAGTAAGACGTCAACAGGTTTTTGGGGGCTAGTACCGGTTTTGACATAATATGTTATGAAATAACTGTGAAATGTCATGTAAAATTATTTATTCATATCACATTGTTTGGTTACAATAGAAGAAAATTGTTAACCATAAATTGTTCAACATATTTAGTAGCTATCTAGCAATAGAATAAAAGTAATCAGATTAAGCAGAGTCCCTCAACAGTCTCAAAACAAAGTCCATACCTTACACCACAATATTAGTGGTCTGTTAACGATGTATAACTGTTTAACATAACTATGACATTTTTGTTTTTTTTTCGTTGACCGTGACTAATGTTTCTTGCTCTACGAGCAGATTGTGCCGCAAAGAATACCGTGGGCAACACATGTGATTTTTTCAAGCCACTAAGTTGTGTGACAGAGAGGACCGCGTGCAACGCAGTGTAACTTTTCCCAGCAGTGACGAAAGAACGACAACATCGAGCGCTACTATTCAGAGCTAAGTTTCAGATCATACTCATTGTAAAGTCTAAGCTGTGCTTCCCATTCTCATTATCATCAATATATTATTGTATTTCATATTTATTTGTTCGGATATTCATGACCTTGCCACCATTATAACTTTGCATTTTGAGTTACACATTAATAAACAAGGTAGGCAACCAAATTTTTCCAGACACCAAAGTTTTTGATAAGGGAAATAACTCTATAAACATTACTAATAAATAAAATCCAAAATGTCAAGCTTAGATAAATGCATTGAGCAGGGAATAAAATTAGGCTATAAAGAAGAGAAACTGTCAGAATGGGCACAGAAAACACATGCAGATAACATTGCCCGTGAGGAAAGAGCAATTGAACGAGAGGAAAAGAAACTGCGAGAGGAAAAAGAGGAAAGAAAATTGCAACAAGAAAGAGAGACCGAAGAAAGAAGATTGCAAAGAGAAGCAGAGGAAAGAAAATTGCAACAAGAAAGAGAGACCGAAGAAAGAAGATTGCAAAGAGAAGCAGAGGAAAGAAAATTGCAACAAGATACAGAGGAAAGAAAATTGCAAAGAGAGACCGAAGAAAGAAAATTACAACAAGATGCAGAGGAAAGAAAATTGCAACTAGAGGCAGCGGAAAAGAAATTGCAAATGGAGCTCGACGCAGCGGCCAAACAGGCCCAATTGAACGCTGATACACAGTTGAAATTGAAACAGATGGAAATAGAGTCCAACACAGAGATATCAATAAACAAATTAAGAAATAAAGAAGAGGAACAGAAATATAGTAAATATAAAGGTCTCGTTAAGGCTTTCTGTGCAGGAGATTCCATCTCCGCCTATTTAGAAAATTTCGAATGTCTCATGGCCTACCATAAAATCATTAAGGCAGATTGGGCGTTTATACTCATGAGAAATCTGGCTCTCGAGCCGCTTAAAGTAATAGAAACAGTACCACAAGAGATGCGAAAAGACTACGAATACCTCAAACAACGCATTCTCCAACATTTTTCGTTAGACACTGCAGGGTACCAACAACAATTTGCAAAATTAGCTCCCCAACCAAACCAAACATTCATAGATTATGTTAGTACAGTACAAGACATATGCACTAAATGGATAAACTCGGCGAAAACCAACAATAGCCACGATAAACTTAAAGAACTAATCATCATAGATAAAATTGTGAGCACCATCCCCACACCGTTTGCAAAATTTTTAAAACAGATGGATTGCAAAACCATCCAAGAAATTGAATCCAAAGGCAATGCATTCTACACAGCAAACAGGGATATATTTCAACTCAACATTAGCCACAATGACACAGCAGCTGCAGTAATAAATACTAAGTACTCCAAGCAAACACAAGGCAAATTTAAACCGCGATCCAACAGTGATAAAGTAGCAAAATGCCAGTATTGCAGTTTGACACACAACGCTTACGAAATGTGCGACAAGTCACCGAACTATCCCCACCACCTAAAAATGATGGTGGATAAACAGAAAGCAAAACGTAACGCGTACCAAAAGGCTGTAAAATGTTACTTTTGCAGAAGCTGGGGACATTATTCACGATATTGTGAAGGTCGTAAGTTACTGAAGCAAGCTAACGCTGCATTAGTAGCAACGTCTTCTGATGATGAGACGGATTCACTGATTGAAGGTTATAATCAGCATGACAATGAAAGTGAGCTTGGTAATGCTGTACATATAGTTAACACCATTGTAGATGAAACATGTAACGCTTGCACGAAATTCCAACTAGATCCATCATTACCATGTGGCCACACGATACCTATTGCAAATGAGACAGCCAACGCTGCTTTGTCAGCCACAGGGAAGCTAACATTTTTGACAGGCTTCGTGAACAGGAAAAAGTGCTCATTAATCCGCGATACCGGGGCAACGCTCTGTGGGGTAAAGAAAACATTAGTCAACACCACAGACTACACAGACAGACATGTTAACTGTCGCACATTTTCAGGTACGATAGAAAGATACCCCCTTGCGATGGTCGAAATTCAAACACCATATATATCAGGACAACTTTTGTGCGCTGTCCTTGAAGACCCAATCGCAGATATCATACTTGGGAATTTACCTAACATCCATCCATGCTCTGACAAAGAAATTAAAGACTGGGAAGAAAAACACGGTATCCACCACACAAATACCGATATTAAAGAGAAACACCATGTTAATTTGTCTCAAACTGCCAAAATACCAAGGGAGACAAACACTGAGGTTATTCAAAAAGAATTCACCGAAGTGCACAACGCAGGGGCGGTCGAATCTTTTAACGAGACGACCGAATTAAAACCTCGAATTGAGGTCACTCCCATACTACAAAGTACCAAACCTGTAAATGTGCTTACAAAACACACACGACACAAACGCCATTACACGACAGACAACCCACAAAACCAACACGGACCAACTACAAGAATCACTAGAAACAGCAGCGCCGAACACCACTAACATCAATTTCGGAAACGAACAGAAAAATGATCCTACACTGACACCATATTTCAGATTAGTAGGAATAAAACCTAAGGTAACGAAAAACGCATCGTGGGTATTTAGGCTACAAAATAACATCCTTACTAGATATTACACTACAAAACAAACCACGACACAACAAATAGTGTTACCATTAGCACATCGAAACAACGTTCTAAAATTAGCCCATGACTCACCTTTTGGAGGTCATATGGGGTATGAAAAGACCAGAGCCAGAGTACTGACACAATTTTATTGGCCGAAGTTTTGCCATGATATAAAGACTTTCTGTAAATCTTGTGAAGTATGTCAAAAACTGGGTAAAAAGGGAAAGAACCCTACAGCAGAAGTGCAATCAACGACAACTGCCTCGAGGCCTTTTCAAATCGTGGCAGTTGATCTTGTGGGTCCTTTAAATCACATTTCGAACAAGGGCAATAGATATATTTTTACTCTTGTTGATTTATGTACAAGATGGCCCGAAATGTTACCACTAAGATCTATCTCCTCTAAGGATGTAACGGACATATTACTGAATATTTTCTCCCGTTTTGGCTTTCCGGAGAAAATAATTTCTGATAGGGGAACCCAGTTCATCTCAAATGCCACCCAATCAGTAACAAAGTTACTGGGCATCAAGCAGTGCTTCACAAGTCCATACAGACCAGCCGCAAATGGCATCTGCGAAAAATTAAATGGAGACTTGAAGCACATGCTTGCCAAAGTGACAGCTGAAAATCCAGCCGATTGGGACGTACTTCTCCCAACGGTGCTGTTCGCATATAGAGAAGTCCCACAATCAAGTACAGGGTTCTCTCCCTTCGAATTGATGTATGGAGCGAACCCAAGAGGACCTCTCACCATCTATAAAGACATAATATCACAACCTGTAGATATCCACCTTCCCATTTCTACATATGATTTGGTCACTGACACCAGAGACAAAATCATACGTTCCTGTATAATGGCCAGAACATCACTACAGGAGAAAGGTTTTAAATACAGGCAATACGCCAATAAAGGTGCAAAGACTGTTGTGCTATATCCAGGTCAGGACATTTTGCTACTCTTACCTGACAAAAGAGATCTACTGTCAACGTCATGGCAGGGACCTTTTAAGGTCATTAGAAGGATTTCAGAAGTAGACTACGAAATCTCAATAAATGGAAAACTTAAAATATTCCATATAAATATGCTAAAACCGTATTTTCTAAGACAAGACAATGACACGGATAAAGGGACGCAACCAGATAACATGCAGGAAACGACAATTCCCCGACAGAATGACACGTCGACAAACGAAGCATCATTAACGACTTACGCTTACGACAACGAAAACGACGAAGAACTATGGACATTACCGACACTCTGTGATAGCGACAATGACGACAAAATTAACGACTTATTGACTATTGACCTTGACGACGACGACAACGACATTGAAAACAACTTACAAACAGTAACATCTGTGATAAATCAGACAGACATAGACAACACGGAAGTCCCTGTACCAATCATGACTAACGACGGGAGCATTGACGACATCCATATCAGTGACGCATTAACGCAGCAACAGCGACAAGACATTTGGAATATCCTGAACGACTACAAACAAATCTTTTCTAACAAACCTGGACGCACTGATAAAATAACCCATTCAATTGTACTGACAGATCTAAGACCAGTCAAGTGTAGACCATACTCGATTCCTCTCCATTACAGATCTAATTTAGATAAAGAAATTTTAGAATTAGAGAGGAATGGCATTATTCAAAAATCAATGTCACAATATTCATCACCTATTGTCCTGGTTAAGAAAAAGGACCAGACCATTCGCTTGTGCATTGACTATAGAATTTTAAATACGAGAACAACTACGGACGCAGAGCCAATGAGCAGTTGTGAAGATCTTATCTTAAACATGGCTCAATCGTCCATATTTTCGAAGATAGATTTAGCTAAAGGATATTGGCAGGTCCCACTACACCCTTCTTGTAGACATATTACAGCGTTTGCAACACCTCTTGGATTATACGAGTGGCTATACCTTCCTTTCGGCCTGAAGAACGCACCGGCCACCTTTGTAAGGCTTACAAGATTATTATTACACGGAATTACACATGTAGTTTCCTATATAGATGACATATGCGTCCATTCATCTGACATGTCTTCTCATCTACTTACCTTAAAACAAGTCTTCAACCAAATTTCTCTTTTCGGACTTACTATCAAACCTTCCAAGGTTGAAATAGGTTACACAGAAATAGACTTCCTCGGTCATAGAATTTCTCAAGGTAAATTATTGACTGATGAGAAAATTGTTTCCAAGATTTTGAATCTAGAAGTACCTACTACAAAGAAGCAGATTAGGAGTTTACTAGGTCTCATTAATTATTATTCCAAATTCATTCCACATTGGGCAGAACTCACCTCAGTTTTTTCTGATATGTTAACTAAAGATCATCCATCGAAAATTTGTAAAAGTACCAGCTTAGATGATGCAATGTGTAGATTGAAACATATTTTTTCAAATCCTCCAGTGTTACGATTACCCAACATAAAATTACCTTTTATCTTAACCACAGATGCAAGCGCCATAGCTATAGGAGGTTGCTTGATGCAGGAAGTCGACGGAATTAGACACCCTATTCTCTACGTGAGCAGGAAACTGAAGAAGGCTGAAACTCGATATGCAACAATTGAATTGGAGTGTCTAGCCCTATTGTTTTGTATACTGAGGCTCTCGAAGTTCCTTTTAGGGAGCCACTTCCTGGTTCTCACCGACAGTTCACCATTATTAGTCCTTAACCAAGGGTCGCCCAAGAACCACAGGTTACAAAGATGGCGTTTATTGCTGGAAGATTATGATTTTGAAATACGCCATATCAAGGGCACCGATAATATTCTGGCCGACATTTTATCACGCCAGTCAAATGCGCCAGTAGATTGACACTACTCAGTCAACCACTAGCCATATTATATACTGTGATACTTTTATACCGTTTCATATAAGTGTACCTATACACCGCCTAAGTTCTCTTAGTGATTAGTTTATTACAACACCCATGAACACGGTACTTCAATAGTTATACCATCAAGTGCCTAAACTCTATTACTAGACCATCAAGAAACAGTAACTGTGTTTATTTCAACCAGTAAGATCAACCAGAACAAACCATGAACACTGTAATATTTCATACGAAACATGGAAAAGAACCCATAATTTACTGTTGCTACAAACGTTGCAAACAGCCGAAATAGTACGACATCAACTACAACACGCAAGAGACAGCTATACGAACTTTAACATTTATAGCAAAACACAGGAACAACAGGACGGCAACACGCACATCATCGTTGGAGTTAATTAATTAGTTAATTTAATTAAATATGTATTATATTTCCATTATTGATGTATATAAATTGTGTTAACCTGTAATTTGTACATATTCTACTTTAATATTACAGGCGGTGCCATTCAGAGGCTAAGAAAACCCGTCCTATACAATTGTCTCTATTTAAATTATAACCTACTTTTCCTTAATCGTACAGAAAGTACGTTTTTTTCTTAAAGGGCGAATATCGCCTAGCCCATTGTTTCCAAGGGCAATAACATTTACCTTAACTTAAATTATATATTTTAATCGAATACTATTGTGTTTGAAAGACGAATGAATGAATGTGTGAAAGGATTAAATAAGAGAACGATACACTTGGCGGACAAATTGTACGCAACACGTATTTATTGTAATTTGTCTGCGTTTTTGATGTAAAAGTACATAACTTGTCTAAATTGTGAATACATGTATAGAACTTAGTTTAGTATTCAGCTTAGTTAGTAAATAGTTAACATACTTAGGTTAGCATTTAGGATATAACTAAGCATCACTACTTGGAATGCCGGATCATGTAGTGCACACAGTGCAAGGATTCATGATTGAGGTTATCCCAACTCGTGACGCTTGGAAATACACCATCCAGTCAGCACATACACAAACCTGAAAACTCAACACTTTCAATTTAAAATACAGTCACTTTATTAGAGACATCAACTTATTAGTCAAACACACTAACAAGCCAACAGGGACACATGTAGTCTGAGGGGGATAAGAGAACATCGTAACTACATATTTAGCATTGGATGACATACGAGAGTAAAAGTGTATTAAAATACACTCACGAATCAAGATTTGAAAGTGTACTTAACTAGCCAGGACTTCGGTCCTGTTAACTCTCTTTAACCAGAGATTAATTGTCTGGGCACCAATAGGGTGCGTGAGAAGGGCGAGTTGTCAATACAACTATTAAAACGCCACGTAACTTCGGTCTGATAAGCATTGTTAAGGACACAGGAGACAGAGTGATCTCTTTAGCAAATCAGAGAAGTAGTGTATGGTAGAATACATGAGTTACTAATGCCATTAGGTAGTTTACCAAGTTACTGTCCACCAGACTACAAACCCTAACTTTAGATGAGTCGATGACAGAATTAGATTAAATCTAATTGACCAATAACAAGCCAGATCAGGAGGGGAGAGGGGAATCCTGTCATCACCTCACCTAAAGATAGAATTAGAGGGCTGCAACTCTAGCCCAAGAGAGACAACCGAGTTGCTCAGACTAAGAAAAGTCCAGAACCTTATCGAAGGTCAACCCTCGAGTTCATGGGTCCGTGGACACTAATGTGGCCCGCCTGAAGCGGGGTCCACGAGGAACTCGAACAGGGTTACCGCCCGTCGAATAGCGACACGCGGAAAACCATCAGAGGACAAATGGACTGAGACCAGGCAACAAGTGTCTGCCTGAGAGGGACTCGTTAGCTCTTGTATAGAGATAGAACATAGGCTAGATAGTGTGCTAGTTTGTTATATGAAATGTTTGATGTTCTATAATCTGTGATATGATGATGATGTAAAGCGCGGGCTGTTTAACCCACTGCGCCAACTGTAGATTGCCACAATAAATCGGCTATATCATAGCGAACGTATTTATTGTTTGTATTAATTAACACCTGTGTGAACCCATTAAGTTACCTAGACAAAGTAAGACGTCAACATGTTGACAGCGATGACCTGTAAAGGATATGCAAAACATTTAATTATTTATAACTTTATATTAGGTTTAAGGGAATCTTGGAATACCATGTGTCCTGTCAAATGGCATGGGTGATCTTGACTTGCCGCAGTATTCTACTTTTCCTAACCTATGTCTTATGTATGTACTGAGCCTTTCCACAATCTACTAAGATTGTCACAGTCTGTCATTTACTGCCAATATAGTAGCTTGCGGTGTATGCAAGGGGGTCTGTGAGCATGAGGAATTAAGGCCGCCTGGCTAGTGTAGTCGCCGCGAACTGTGCAGGTTAGGATTTTCTTTTTGCCCCCGACAGAAAAAAAATCCCTCACTTTACCGAGGGATCGAATCTGGGTCTCCTGAAGGAGAATCCGGCGTTATAGCCACTCGGCCAGGTACTGATGTTAATAATATGCAATCCTGGGAGTTGGTCAGGGGTGAATATAATCCTACAATAATCAAATTCCCATAATAGTCTTTAAATAATTATGTTATTTAAGTACATAATATTGTGTTGGGATGTTTGATATCTTTATGTTAGAATCTCATATGAGAAAAATTTGGAAATGTATCGTACGTGTATACTAGAACCTTTTAATAATTATTCTTATCACCAAACAGTATGCAGATGTAACAACCTCAAGTTTTCGTTGCTTATTCTACATATAAGCAACTTTATTTATGAACTAAGGAGAGGATGGTTGTTTTCCACACTGAAGTCCTCACCATAGTGAAAACTATGTATTGAAAGGACACAGTGAAACTGTAACTATTATTATATAAGGTGCAACATATGTGAGAGTGATAACAGTGTCGAGGAGTGACTGAGCTAGTGGCTAAAATGCCGAGTTGTCCTTTGGGAGACCCGGCTCGAATCCTCGGTAATGTGTGGATTTTTTTTTTCTGTCGAGAGAAAAAGAAAACCTTATCCTTCGCAGTTAGTGGCTGCTGCACTAGCTAGGAAGCCTTAATTCCTCAGGCTCAGGACTCACCAGTCCTATGCCGCAAGGTACTATAGGCATAGTGTAGGGTAAAGAGAGAGGGATAGTACCTCACGGTGAGTGGCAGCCATATCCTAAGGGACATACCAGGATCCTATTTGGTTCCCATCTCTTTACCTAGCTCAAGTATTTCTCCATGAATACAGCTTGCGTACGGCGTGGCCACACCGCGAGCAACAGTCTTGGCTGACTGGCTAAACTACATGAGTGAAGTAGGGGTAATATCCTACTAAGGGAATGTCCATCCCTAGAACACAAGGACTGGGACAGTGGAGAAGAAGGATGAATCTAAATAGATTAATGGCTTCGAAAGTGAAAAAGCAGAGTGTGTGGCACACATGAGGCGTATTCAGGACACGATAGTGAACATGGCTGGCCATCGTGGAAGAGATTGGGACCTCACCATGTATTATCCCAAAGACAGCAATGGTAATTCAACAACAAGAAAAAAGCGATACGGGTAATTCTTGGCCCCCTGGGGATGAGCCTGTTGTAAATATTCACAGGGAAGCGACAACTCCTATAGTGAATAAGGAAGTGCATAATGACGAATGCATCCCAAATTCTTTTGAAAGGGTGCATTCTGACAATACTTACCTGAAAAGTAGAAGGAGAAGTCTAAGAATTGGTACGTGGAACGTACGCGCCCTATATCAGGTAGGGAAGTTTGATAACCTTATTGCCGAAGCAAAAAACATGAATTTAGAATCTTAGGCGTATCGGAAACAAGATGGACAGATACAAGTTATATAAGGAGAGAAGATTACATATTCATTAACTCAGGAGGAGATCATCAAGAGAGAGGAGTAGGACGTTTAATAATACGAAATTTAGAGAGAAGTATTAGTGGATTCTGGACTCATAAAGATAGATGATACTTCTCAAGATTAAGGCAAGGCCGTTCAACATAGTAATTTTTTAGACATATGCTCCAACAACTGATTATAGTAATGAACAGCTAGAAGAATATTATGAAGATCTACAACAAATACTGAAATTGTAAAATCATCAGAGATCCTAATTGTCATGGGAGACATGAACGCAAAAGTTGGAAAAAATTAATATAAGCAGATAGTAGGGCAATATGGTATGGGAAACAGAAACGACAGAGGAAACCGGCTAATACAGTTCTGTGAAGAAAACAATCTTATCGTTTGCAACACATTTTTCCAACATAACCCTAGGAAACTGTATACGTGGAAAAGCCCTGGAAATAGAACAAGAAACCAAATTGACTACATTATTATTAGAAATAGATTTAAAAATAATGTTAAAAATGCCAAAACATATCCAGGTGCTGATATAAACTCTGACCATAATCCTGTAGTCTTAAAATTACAAATAAAACTTAAAAACCAAGGAATTAGGACATTGAAGACACCTAAAGTAGATATATCAGCATTGAAACAACCAGAAATAAGTCAACTATACCTAGTTTAAGTAAAAAATAGATATGATGGGCTAATCATTGAAAGTATGGAACAATATAGATGTGAAAATGAGGATAAAATTAATACAAAATGGGAAAGTGTAAAAACCAGTATACATATTGCAAATACCACCTTGCCAGTGAAGATAAATAAGAAACAACAATTATGGATAAACTATGAAATCTTGAGTAAAATAACTCAAAGAGTTGAGTTGAGTTACTGCACTCAGGACATTCCCATACGTGCTCAGTCCCCTCGTTCAACAGCCAGCGAAGAGTCATACTACTAATCGTTCCCACCGCTATCTGATTAAAAGTTCTTCTGGTCTTCCCTCTCAGTTTTGAGATGGAACCCCTGCCGATCCCCCGCAATCTCATTCTTTCCACGTATGGGTTCTCAGTCTGTTTCTCGGCCTTCTCCACTTGGTCCCACAAGCGCACGGCCACCTCCCCCTTGTCCATAGGCAAACTACCACCAAGAGGTGCATTCCCTGCTAGCCTATCAGCCTGTTCATTCCCCCGTACACCCGCATGGCCAGGGCAAAATACCCATACAATTCTCACAATCTGTGACCTCTGAAGCGACGATAGCCATTCCACACGAAACATTCCTTTCTCCACCTTGCTAAGCATATTCTTTGAATCCGTAATGAACATAACGTGTTTTGCAGTAGTCTCCTCAATGAACATGATCAAGAAGATAGAGGAGGGGTCGATCTGAAGAGAATGGTTGCTGCCTCTGGAGCGGTCTCGCCTGACAAAGATTAGTTTCATCTTCGTGCCAGGACATGCGGAAGTACAAGGAAATGAGCGGGCTGACAAGCTCGCAGGTGAGGCTACGGTGAAGGGCGGACGCGCCATGGACCTGGCTGACATTCTGAATGCTCTACGAGCAATAAGACTTTTGCGTGAACCAAGTGATGACTGTGAATCTACAACCATGGCCAAACTGCGAGAACAGCAAATTAAAAGAGAGGTGGCCAAACAAGAACACTACGCAGGTAGCCAAAGAAGATTGATAAACCAACACAGAAGTGGTGTCATTAGCCGCTATACGCTGCGGGATTTGCTGAGGAGGGGATCCGAGCACTTATAGACTGAATGGTTTGATGTGCAATGAGGATGGTCTGTCGACTAACTAACTAACTAACTAGTAGTCTCCTCTAGCCACCGAAATGCCGCTGTTACTGCCTCCACCTTCATTCTCATGCTGGAGGTCGTAGTCTCATATGCCAGGTGACTATGTCACCTTGATGTGTGATAACTCAAAGAAAGAAAGCAAAGAACACTCCAGAGTATACATTACTAGATAGAGAAATACGTCACGTGTGCAGAGTTGCCAAAGCAGAGTGGTTGCAGAAACAGTACAAAGAAATAGAGGATCTGGAAATAAAACACAATTTGAAAGAATTACATGAACATATAAAAAGATTTACAAAGAAGAAAAATAATATAACAGGAAACTGTTGTATCAGAGTAAATTATGGAGAAATTATCATTAATAACACTGACATAATAAAACAATACTCAAGATGGACCAAAAATATTAAAGGCTGAAATTGAAAAGGCTATTAAAAAGATGAAAGAAGGAAAGGCTGCAGGTCCTGAAAATATAACAACACAGATGATAAAATCCTTATCCAGCTTTGGCATTGAAACTATCACAGAATTATGTAATGATATATATATATATATATATATATATATATATATATATATATATATATATATATATATATATATATATATATATATATATATATAACTAGCTGCCCGACCCGGCTTCTCCCAGGCCCTGGCGGGGATATGTCTGTCTGTCTGACCCGGCCCGGCTTCGCCCAGCTCCTGGTGGGCAGCATCTCATTTAATTCATATAAGTAGTCATATAAGATCCCGTTCCCTTTCCCGACTATCTGTCTGTCTGTCTATCTGTCTGTCTGACCCGGCCCGGCTTCACCCAGTCCCTGGTGGGGAGCATCTCATTTAATTCATATAAGTAGTCATATAAGCTCCCGTTCCCGACTATCTATATGTCTGTCTGTCTGTCTATTTGTCTGTCTGTCTGTCTGTCTGTCTGACCCGGCCCAGCTTCGCCCAGACCCTGATGGGGGGCATCTCATTTAATTCATATAAGTAGTCATATAAGCTCCCGTTCCCGACTATCTATATGTCTGTCTGTCTGTCTATTTGTCTGTCTGTCTGTCTGTCTGACCCGGCCCGGATTCGCCCAGTCCCTGGCGGGGATCTGTCTGTCTATGTATGTATGTATGTATGTATGTATGTATGTATGTATGTATGTATGTATGTATGTATGTATGTATGTATGTATGTATGTGTGTGTGTGTGTGTGTGTGTGTGTGTGTATGTATGTATGTATGTATGTATGTATGCATGCATGCATGCATGCATGCATGCATGCATGCATGCATGCATGCATGCATGCATGTATGTATGTATGTATGTATGTATGTATGTATGTATGTATGTATGTATGTATGTATGTATGTATGTATGTATGTATGTATGTATGTATGTATGTATGTATGTATGTATGAATATATGTATGTATGTATGTATGTAGGTAGGTAGGTAGGTAGGTAGGTGGGTAGGTAGGTAGGTAGGTATGTATGTATGTATGTATGTATGTATGTATGTATGTATCTATCTATCTATCTATCTATCTATCTATCTATCTATCTATCTATCTATCTATCTATGTTCGGCCCGTTCCCGTTAAAAATATAGATAGAATAGAAGAATAGATAGATTGATAGTAGAAAATATGATTGGAAGAGATCTATCTAAAGTAAACTTACCAAGATATCACGAACAGCCAATAAATGGTGTGCCGTGGGTTGACTGCAAACGATATGCAACTAACTTTCTATCACAAAAAATTACTTTTTTTTAACGAACGAAAATCTTTCGCAGGCCCGTCCTACATTCTGCCCTTCTTCTCTATTTCCTCTCATACATTCTTTCATTCAACATCTCTTTTGAAGCAATTCTTTGACAACGGTCATCAGAAATACCCAACGTGGGTGTAACGCGCCATACATATGAGAATGTTAAAAAAAATTAATGTGCTGTTGAAGCAAAATAAAAAGATGAGTTAGAAAATTTTCACTATTTAAATAGATGCATTATTTTTATGAAAACTATGAAAATGCCTTAAAGATTATATCATTATTTATTATAACTCATATGCCTGTAAATAACTATAGACAAAGAGTTTATAAATCTTTGAAAACGAATGCAACAATATGACTATAAAGTATATAGCAATGTTATTAAAAGTTATGCCCCTTGAAATAACTTTTCTTATGTTAAGTCCCCTTGCTATATAGAAATGATAATGAAAAATGAAATATTAAATTTTAGTAAGTAAGTAGCCGATTTTACACTAAAAAGCTATGACAGTCGGTTGCATGAGAATGAAGAGAAGACGTGTAGAAAATTGCATCTCAATCGGATGGACCGTTAGCGAACGCATAAAGAACGGACCCACATACATACATACATACATACATACATACATACATACATACATACATACATACATACATACATACATACATACATACATACATACATACATACATACATACATACATACACTGCCTTTTATATATATAGATACTGGGAACATCCCAAGGGATTTGAAAACATTCATTTTCATCACACTACCAAAGAAGCCAAGAGCTGTTGATTGTTAGTATTACAGAACTAATAGCTTAGTGAGCCACATAACTAAGATACTACTCAAGGTCATACAAGAAAGAATTCAACATAAAATAGATGAGGAAGTAGTTGAAGAACAATTTGGGTTCTGCAAAAATAGCGGCACCAGAGAAGTAATTATCTGCTTGAGGATATTAATTGAAAAAATATATAGAAGTTCAAAACAGTATATATGTTTGGTTTATAGACTACAAGAAAGCTTTTGATAGAGTACAGCATGAACGACTAACTACGTGCCTTCAAGATATAGCAGTAGACGGAAAGGACATCAGACTTATTAGTAACTTGTACTGGGAACAAGTGGCGTCTTTTGGATGCGGAAATAACTATTCGTCGCATATAGAGATAAAAAGAGGGGTACGGCAGGGATGTGTGCTGCCCCAAGCCTCTTCAACCTATACACAGAAAGAAGTTTTAAACAAGTTGAAAGGCCTGGACTTAACATTAATGGAAGAATCATAAACAATCTTATGTATGCTGTGATACCGTGTTACTAGCAGAAAGTGAGCAGGAGTTAGAAGACCTAGTGGAACAAGTTAACAGGCACAGCGCAGAATGTGGCTTAGATATTAACACCCAAAAAACAAAAAACAATTATGATAATTAGAAGTGAAAAGGAAAGGTCATCAATGAACACCACAGTAAACGGGCAGATACTTGAACAAGTAATAAGTTTCTCCTATCTTGGACATATAATAAGAGACGATGGCAGAAGTGAAATGGGAATCAAAAAGCGAATAGGAATGGCTAAAAATGCTTTCAACAGCATGAAATCAGTATTAACATCTAGAGAGATTAATAACGCATTAAACATGAGAATTGTCAAATGCTACGTATGTTCAACGCTACTAAATGCCCCGGAAGCCTGGACATTTAACAAGCAAATAGAAAGTCACTTAGAAGCCCTGGAGATGTGGATATCCAGACGAATATGTCGTATTTCATGGAAACAAAAGCAATCAAATGCAGAGGTTCTAGAAAAACTGGGAATGAAGACAGATTTGATAAAAGAAATAAAGAGGAGGCAAGTGAAATATTTCGGCCATGTTAAAAGACATGATATTCTTATAAAAACCATACTGGAGGGCAAGGTTGAGGGCAAGCAAGCAAGAGGTAGACAACGATACAAGTGGGAAGATAACATCAAGAGATGGACGAGCATCAGCCTGACAGAATGTACAGTCAAGGCAAGAGACAGAAAGTGTTGGAGATCGATTGCAGCCATCCTTCATTGTGGAGACGGCACCTGATTGATTGGTTGACTATAGGTAGTAGATGACAGGTGATATACAGATAATTGATAACAGTGTCAGACTTGCTCATATTGATGTGCAAACAACACTATAAGGTTTTCTTAGATTGATAACAGTGTCAAGATTGATTACTATGTCATGCAAATAACACCATGTATTTTCTGAGAGTGATAGCAGTGACATACTTGCCTATGTTGTTATCAAAACTACACAATGTGTTTTCTTTCTCACATAGTTATTGTGGTTTCCGAGGAAAATGCAAAGAATGACATGGACAGCTATAACAACCAAGTAGCAAGTAAATGAAAACCGTAAACTGATGAGAGAAATTAAGCGTAGATATTCACATTTTTTGGGCAAGTTATGAGAAGAAATAAACTAGAGAACTTGGTGACAGCTGGCAAGATTGAGGGGCAAAGAACAAAGGAGGAGGCAGATAAGTAAATATCTGGATGGCATGGACAAAACAAGAACACAGAGTTGTTCCATAATTCTGGTTATCATGTGAGATGGCGAAACTTGACCGCCCCAGCTAATCGGCATGGCACTTTATGAGGATGATGCTGATATTTATTGCCATTTCAGACACCCTCTCACATGTTCTTAAAAATACACCATCCCATGTTTTCCCTGGCATATGTTCCTTCACATTTAAGATCTTTCAGATAGTCGCACACATTCTTGTGTTTGAAGCACACAATATGAAAACTTTTGAATGTTTGTCATTGTGAAGTAAGCATATGTACAAAGAGATTGTAATGGTAGAAATCCGTCATTTAATGTTTTATGAATGGAACACCACCATAGGTCATTAAGCACTCTCATGTTTTAATGTACATTCAAGATCTTACAAACTAGCTAGCAATAAAAGTTAGCTGCATATCCTTTTCAAGACGTCACAGTAAACCCCAGTATGTTTTTGGCTGTTTTTGATTTCTTGGCAAGTTTAAGTTCAGTAGTTTGTCATTGCTTTCTGAACGACCAGCACACATACCATTTTATGAAAATTAACACAAGACGGTTTACTGCCAAATCTCTTGCAACTGTGTTTCAAATGCTGTATACGGGATTACGTATTTCCTCCGTAGCCCCTTCGCCATAGAGTCAGCAAGGAATAGTTATTTGAAGAGCAGATATGTATATGTTGTCATTATAATGTTTTCCATCCTTGTGATGTAAATCCTCTGAGTTTGAAATTATGGTACTGCAAAGAGTGATGGAAATGATGCTGCTAGCTATCTAGAGCAACGATATGTACATTTATCAGCAAGATTGAATATCCAAGAACATATATGCAGATATGTAAGATATACGAGGGGACTTTACCTAAAAACCTTAAAAGTGTGAAAGGAATTACAGTATCCATGCCATTGTCTTGTAACCTGTCAATATTATTGTTAAGTATGTCAAGATCGTTAAGCACGTAACATCGCGGTGCAGTTGAATGCAGTGACGTCATAAGATCAGTTTAAAGATGGTCGCCCCAATTTCGATAGGTTCAGTATTCTGTTACCCAATTTGTTTTTAAATCAGTGATGGGGTGAAACTTATAGAAATTGACCGGAGAATGAAGGGCCAGTTAGAGGACTTAACTGACTGCATTAGACACTATTACGGTATCAGTATATTACAACGCGACTCAAACAACAAGCTGAACACCGACATGTTTTGTCTCATTTGATGTCTGGCAGTATTCAAAGGTTCACCCATGACTGATCTTTGGAAACCTACCAAACAGTTAGCTAACAAGTGGCATACATACGAAAATATAATCATTAGATAACTTTCCTGGAGTTAGGTTAATCGATGTGCCCAATATAGAAAATGTTTTCTGGTTAATGTAGACATTTTAGTTCCACAAAACTGAGACCCTGGTCCCAAAACTTCGTGGTAATGGGGAATACACTAAACACTTACGAGTATTACTGTATATGGATCTCTTCATATGTATTACTGACTTTGCTAGAGCAGGCATTTTATTCGTGTGTATAAGTGTGGGAAGTTGTGGGGTGTTATGGGAGATGGATAGACATACTAAAACATGTAGTGGGGGTAAGATTGTAGACATTTACAAAGGGGGGGGGGGGTCTATGCTGTGACAGATACTGCATAGGAGACCATTAGACCATTGGAGGTGCCAGTAGACACAGATTTTGTTTATCCCTATAGGGGCAATTATGACTACATGTTATTTTGAGACTACCAAATTACCGGGGGAAACCTAGTCCACCAAATTTTTAGATAACCATGTTCCCCTTAGCTGGTCAATAGCGTCTAACATCCCTTGGTTCAAGTCCCCCATATGCCTCATCACAAGGGTTAATTCTCAGGGCTTGGTGAGAAAGATTATTGATCATTTTACTCAAATTGCTGATCCAGCGTTATAGAAATTTGTTGGCTGTTTTAGATTAACATACACAAGGCTAGATAATATAGGTGAGCACAAATTAGTTGCTTGGCTAGATGAATAGCTAAATAGAATGCCAATGATAGGGTTTAAATCAGGGAAGTATGATTTCAATCTGTTTAAACCATATTTGATAGAGTCCTTCCTTTCTGCCACTGATGACTCATTAAAATACATAGTAAAAAAGAAACAATATTTGTGAGGCCATTGCGACAGAGAAACTTAAGTTCGTAGATTTATTTAACTATCTAGCACTGTTATTTATCTACTCCAAATATTTAGTGGCCTACGATGTTGAGGAAGCCAAGTGGTTCTTTTTTTTTAAAGAGTATATCACATAATTAGATAAATTGCACGAGAATCGTTTACCTCCACACGAGGAATTTCATTCACAGTTGAAAAATTCCAATATTGCCAGCGAGTATGGAGAAAGAACCACATGTCAGTACTGGCAGACTTCGTAAGCTGATACAACAACAAAGATATAGACCCATTTATTCTGGCATTAGCGGCTCAGGCTAAGTTCTACAAGGAGTTAGGGGAAGATATATTCAAAGATGCCATCTCCATTATTGGGGTTACATTTAAATATCTGTTTAAAAACATTCCCATAAAATGTCTCTTTTGTTCCATGCTCTAACAAGGAGAGTGGTCTGTACACCACCATTAGAAATAACATTAAAGGGGGCCCCTTGATCATATTCCATAGATAGCATGAGGTAGGTAAGATAAAGAATCAACGGAGTGAGGTAGGTAAGATTGTAAAAGGGAATGATGCCAACGCTCTATATCTGTGGGCTCTAATGCAAAAGATGCCCACAGATTTTCCTGTGATCAGAAATGAAAAATATGGGTTCAATCCCCATAAAATACATCGTCTAGTGCAAAGAGTGGTTGGCATGGATACAACATAGCCAGAACATAGTGTTTAAAACAGTTTAATTTGTGGGAGATGTCTCTAGGAGACCGGCACATCAGAGTAGATGGATGGGATAAAGAGACTTTATCATCTACCGGTTCAATGGGTGATTATTTTATTGGCATCAAAGCCGTGTGCTTACACATGGTATTGATGTTAACCCAGTGAGCAACAAACCCTTGACAGAGCTTATGCCATTACGCGTGAGATTTGCGAGTATCTGGAGGACAAGGTTAAGGTACGTGTAGTGGAGATATGTGTAGTGGAGATGTGGGAATGTGACTGGAAGAACTTTACAAAAGACTGATGGAGGCATTAAAGGTTTCGTGAAGACAACTTACCCATACGTCACACCATGGCATGTTAAACAGATCATAGACAAACAAAAGATTCTTGAGGCGGCAGTAGCTGAGAATTCGTTGGTCTGGTGGAATGTGACATCAAGATACCAGAGTCCCTCAAAGATCATTTCACTGAAATGACTCCCATCTTTATCAATACTGAGGTGTTTAGACATTGGTGATCTTATGTGGCAGTACGCTGAAACACATTAACTGTTGACTGGCTCGCGTCAGGACTCTGATAGGGAGTTATAGTGTGGGAAAGATCATTTTGGCCACACAATTGTTAAAATGGTATCTGAAACGTGGTCTAGAGGTCACAAAAATATACCAAGTTATTGATTATAAATCCAATAGTTGTTTTGAAAAGTTTGGTAATGATGTGTCTGATGTCAGACGTGCCAGTGATAGCAATGTTTCCCATGCCTTAAATAAGTCGCTTAAAAGTGGACAGGGTTGACTTTTTTGCACCGGGTTTTATCCCATATCACTCGGTCTCTTTCTGCAGCACGGAAAGGGTCGCAAAAATCACGAACTCCGTAGCTTTTAGCGACGACCCACAGGAATCTCCGAAAAATTTAACTTGTAAACCGAAGGACGCCGCCCGGAATCGAACGCAGAACCTTCGGAGCACGAGTCAAACGTCTTGACCACTTCGCCACACAGACTCCAAAATTCCCATGCCATAAGGTAGAGACTATGAAACTGTTGGGAAACGCAGCCTAAGGCAAAACTTTAACTAATAAGCCCAAGAATACCAACGTTTCATATTGTCATGGGCTGGAATGTCGATGTTAGTGAATCAGCCTCAGTTCAAACAGATGACCATGCAGTCAGATTATGTGTTCGAGGTGGAGTCTCTGAAGAAGACCACAGTTTTGGATCTACCCCAACAAATAATCTTCTTTGTGCACCAGTACGCAAAGTTGCGCATGTTAGAATTTTACTATGATTTTGTAGATTAGTTTACAGGTAGGCAGGATTTCCAGCTATGTGAGATGGATACAGATAATTTATACTTAGCCCTTAGCACCCTGACCCTAGCACAAGCAGTTAGACCTCAACTTCAGGAAGATTTTTATAGAGCGTATAGCTCATGTTCCCTTCTGGGGTCTGCGATAATGTATCAGCTAGCAGGATTCTGGTAATCTGCTGTGTGTTCATTTGAGGTGTAATATTTTAGCACCTGTCTGGTCTTGTAGATTTCAATTATCCCGTCATATTTGGCGTAGACAATGACTTTTAATGGCACTGGGGTGGGTGTGTTGAACTTAAATTCCAGTGTTAAAGGCTCAGTATTCAGCATCAAACTGCTTTCCATCCAGTAAACTTGGACTTAGATCAAAGGCATACAACGTATCCATCCATCCATCATGTGCCATACCGGTAAGCTCATTGGACAATGAAGATTGTTGTGTGGTCTATTAAACTTCTAAAATTGGTGGTCATGTGTGTTGAACATAAGTATATGAATGTGACCTCCTTGACGGTCATGTACATCATTTATTATGGATGAAATTAAAAGACACAATATATGTGAATATGGTTTGTCACTAACCTTTTATGTCACTGATTTGTAAGTAGGTGACTGTCACATTTTCACTGGTCTTTCATATCATTGAATGTTATATGCGAAAGGTTGAAAAGCTTTAATGTACTTTGTAAATGAATGTGCTTTGTTTAATATATTGTGCACACTATTGAACATTGCATACAATGTTTTGGTGATAATAAAATCTATAAAAACCTAATTTCTTTGTTTGCTGGTTTTTCAGTGGCATGAATGACTTGTTTTTCTCTGTTTTCATGTTTTTTTTTTCCATCTTTCTTGTCTTTCTTACTTTCGTCCTTCTTGTCTTTCTTGTTGAGTGTGGCGCGGGGTTGTTTTTCATGTCGACAGTTGAAACAATGTTATCTGTGGGGCAAAGCTGTGAAACAATTGAATCACACACAGGAACATTGGAACACTGAGACAAGAACAAATACACAAGTACAATATCACACAAGTACAAGGACACAAAAATCTGCAAACACGCTGGAACAGAGAGACAAGAAGAAAGTCAAAAGTACAGACATACAAAATGCAACAAAAAGAACAAAGTCAAAGATGAACAGGGACACAATATATTTAAACAACCAAGAAAACGAATATTTTTTTAATGTTTTTTTTTATTTTCTCATAAAACGTTATACGCAATGTATGTTGTTTCTGGTTTTCTTCACACCAGTGTCTGAGTAGGTGGCTCTTGGTAGTCTGAGTTGTCACTTTTGGTGTAGTGATCTCCTACTTGTTGGGCTGACATTTGAGTATAGTTTGGTATACTATCAAACATCAGGCATTCGGGCACAACAAACATCAGGTTATTAGGCTCATCACACATCTGGGGTTCATCATACATCTGAGTGGGTTGAGTGTTTTAGTTACTGACTTGGTGGTTTTGTTTAGTGCTTGTTTGACTTTAGCACTGATTTGAGTGTTCTGGTTACTTACACACTTTCTTCGGTTAGTGTTTGACTTGTTTACTGACTTGGTTGGGCTGCTTGGTTTGGCTGAGTCGACCAAAGTCAGCTAGGATCTGACGATGCTTAACTATCATCTGTTCATATTCTTGATGACTAAGAGTCATCCCCATCTTGGTAGAAAATTTGTTCTCGGATTCACCATAGAATTGGCGGATGTGTAACAGCGTCGATCCTCTATAAGCTGAGACAAATACGGCTTTATCACTGTCCCCCACCGGTCTAACATGCTTGGCATTATGAGTCATCTTCAGAATGAGTGACTGTTACCAGCCTCGGGTTTATATACTAGTGTCTGAGTGTAAACCAGTTTCAACCAGTTTCTTAGGTCAAGCATCTCAGTCCTTGTGCCCTCCCCATCTTCCATATCTTCACTATTCGGGTTGATCTCATCTCTCCTGTGGTGACTCTAAGTGCTTGATTTTGCACTTTGTCCAGCTCTTGTAGTGTTGATGTTTATGCTGAACACCACATAGTTGATCCGTATTCCAGGTGTGGTCGTATGCTCTATTGATAAACTTTGCTAAGTATTTTCCCACTGGCTCCCAATGTGGTTCCACTTCGTTTCCTCAAGATGGTAATTTTCCTTCTGGTTTTTGCTTCTGTTTTGTTGATGTGCTTCCTCTATGTCAGCCTGTCATCAAATGTTACTCCAAGGTATGTTGGTTCTTTATCTTCTCTTAGGGGTATTTCATTTATCTGGATGATCACAGCCTTTTTTTTTTTGGAGAGAGGGTAAATAGAGTTCGGCTGCACTTGTCAGTGTTCTTGAGGCCATCTATCTGTACTCGGGCTCTTTTGTTGTGCAAGTATGCTTTCACCCATTTGTACATTCTTCCATTGACTTTACAGTTTCTCAGTTTCTTCATCAGACCTTTTTTCCAGACTTTGTCAAAGGCTTTCTTCAGATTTATCCATGCCGCAAGCACCAGTTTCTTCTCTTGGAATGCACCCTCAACTTCTTGAGAGAGGTAGGTTATCTGATCTTCCGTAGAGTAGCCAGCCTGCTGTGGCACAATGGTGTTATCATTTTCAATGTACCACTGCAGTCTGTGATTGATGATGCGCTCCATTGTTTTGGAGAGACAGTTGGTGAGGCTAATTGATCTGTAGCTGGAGGCAATGGAAACATCTTTCCCTGATTTTAGGAGGGGTATCATGATTGCTTCTCTCCAGGCTTGTGTAACACTACCTAAGATAGAGCTGTTATTGAATATCTGCAACAGCTTTGCTTTGGCCTCTATTCCTAGGTTCCTGATCATTTTATTGGAGATACCATCAGCTCCTGGTGACTTTCACGTTTTCAGTTTTGATATGGCTAGCTCCAGTTCGCTGATTGTGATAGGTGCCTCCAGAACCTCGTGTGGTATTTCATGCTGTCCTGTATTTTGCCATTTCTCTCGAATCACTTGTTTCTCTGGACTAATTTCGATATTATTATCTTGTGCGAACGAGTCCGCAAAATGGTCAGCTGCTTTCTTCCTGTTAAGATGCTTCCGTCTTAATGTAGTTTAATTTTTTAGTTTCTCCCTGTGCCCTCATCGTTAAGTTGATTTATTAGCTTCCACAATTGCCCTGGGTACGCCAGTTATATAAACCCTACTGGGCAGAAGAGACATGGACAAGGTCTGCTGGTGAAGGAAGGAGTGAAGCATGTGGTACTTGACTTGAGCCAGTGGAATCACAGTGCAAGAGAGGTCCAGGGTATACAAATGGAGATTGATGGCTTAAGTTCGAACATCATAAATGTATATGCCACAGTGGACTGTTTTGTCAGAAAGGAACATTGGGACTGGCTTAAGGAACTGAAGGAATTACCAGGTGATAGGCTACTCATATATGGAGACTTCAATGCAAGGAACAGAGATTGGGACAGTAGTAGAGAAAACCGACAGGGAATTGCCCTTGCGGATGCCATGGTGGACTCCGATGTGGTCTGCATTAATGATGGTAGGCCGACAAGAATGGCAATGAGGCCTGGCGATGCAGACACAGTTATTGACTTGGCACATGTCTCCCAGTCATCAGTCCTTGATGTAAAGTGGACTGTTTTGAATGACCATGGGAGTGATCACATGCCATGCTCAGTCCTGATCTCTAAACCCAGGAAAGTTAAAGCTGGGCGAGCGCGCAAGACCTTCCGGTATGAGTGGACCGATTGCCTTCTTGGACGCCTCAGACAAGGGGCATGCAACAGGACTGTTAAAACTCCCTTTTTGCAGCCCTCATGGTGGACCCCAAAAGTAGACCAGGCTTGGAAAGCAAAGAGAGCTGCAGTGAAGCAGCTAAAGAAAGTGCGACAGACACTTCGAAGCTCACGAGAGGAAGTGGACACAGCGGAAAATGTCAAGAAAGACACGGTGGAGGTGTTCAAGGGCTGTGCTGCAGAGGCCAAAAAGGCAAAATGGGAATGTTTCATGAAGGAGACTGGAGGCGATAAAACTCTGCGAAAATTCTGGAAACTGCACAGACAAATGCAGAGAAAAGATCGACCTATGACAGTGGGAACAATTTATAGAGATGATAGTGTGCACGTAACAACAGACAAAGAGAAAGGGGAAGCGTTTCTCCAGAGATTTTTAGAGCAGACTAATCATAATGATGCGGATACCAGGGATGCAGTTAGAGAGGAGTTATCTGGCACCACGAAGAATATGCAGTATGAAGACATCATACGGGTGTAAGATGTTAAACACATTTTGAAAAAAGCAAAAGACACGGCACCAGGGCCCGATGGGGTCAGGTATGGCCACATGAAGGGTTTGAGCGATGCAGACCTGGAGGAGATGACCGACTGCTTTAACCAGATCATTAGGACAGCAGCAGTACCGCAGGATTGGGTGCACAGCTATCTCATCCCTCTCCCAAAACCATTCAAGGATCAGTCAAAGCTTAGTGGCTTTAGGATCATCACCCTTCAAAATACATTTGGGAAGGTTTTAGAGAAAATAGTCGCTGTTAAACTGCAGGATTTTTTGGAAGGGGGGAATCTTCTCCCAAGAGGCCTGGGGAGCTACAGGCCAGGAACAGATACCTGGTCAAATGCAGCCACTTTTGCCTTTGATGTTTATGAGGGGTTCCAGAGTAGACAGGAAACGATGGCGGTGGTGCTTGATCTCGAGGATGCGTACAATAGAGTTCGATATGATATTTTGATGACCGCACTGATGGAAAAGGGGGTCAATCCCTGGTTGGTGAACTGGATAGCAGCCGTCCTGCACTCTCGTCGGGTTGCTCTCCGTCTGGGTGCATGGACCACCTCAAAGCCACATATATTAACCCCGGGACTGCCACAGGGATCTGCAGTCTCACCGGTGCTCTTTTATGTGTATACGAGCAAGATTGCAAACCTAGAAGCACCAGGGGTTGGAAGAATACTAACATTTGCAGATGATATTCTTACATATAAGCAGGGGAGAGATAGGGAGCAAACAGTCCAGGAGTGACAGGCGACAGTAGATAAAGTGATTGACTGGTGCACAGAAATGAGGGCTGTCATCCACCCGGAAAAGGCAGCTGTTTTGTGGTGCTCTCTGGATAACAGGATTGTAAGAGCTGATGTCCCAAGCCTCGCGATAGATGGTAGAAATGTAAGCAGAGAGACCAAACTGAAGTATCTGGGGATCACATTTGACAGGAACCTATCCTTCAAGGACCATGTGGAGACGGTTGTGACAAGATCTCAAAAGGGACTCAGTGCACTTAAAACTATGGCTGCAATGGACACAGAGCAGAGAATGCTTTTCACACTATACCAGCACTTGATCCTCTCAGTAATTGATTATGGATTAGGTCTGCTCACTGTCTCAGAGAGTCAGCTGTTGAAGTTAGAGCGCATACAGAACGAAGCTATGCGGGTCATTCTGGGATGCACTAGAGACACCCCAGTAGTGTGTATGCGTTACATCCTTGGTCTGCCGACTGTTGCTGGTAGGCTCAAGGTGATGCAGGCGAAGGCATACCTCAGAGTAGCTGCAGACACAGACCACCCACTGCATGAGGCGCTGGACGCAGTTAAGGGTCAGCGACTGATAAGAAGGAAATCATGGATGGCTCAGGCGGAGGATACGATCAGACAGGTGTGCTCCTTGGAGAACATTAGTCGTGGAGAGGAGTGGGTCAGAGTGCCAGCGGAGCAGTCAGACTTGTGCAGAGTTATAATCACATTAAGCCGGGAGTGCAGGGAGTGGCCAGCAGGGGCCACGGAATGTGGAATCCAGCAACTAATTCAGGACAATGCTCACTCGGGTGATGTGATTATCTACACAGATGGTTCGGTGTCAAGAGGTGAGAGAAGTGGTTGGGGGTTCATAGCCAAAGCTAATGGTCGATGTTTGGGGCAGGAGAGCCTGGCATATGATACCACAACATCCAGCTTAAGAATGGAGGTGGAGGCAGTCACTGTGGCTCTCCGCTGGATGGAGAATACGACACACACACACACATCGTGATTGTAACTGACTCAGAAAGCATGCTGACGAGGGTGAGGACGGGCAGGCTTCGTGCGGAGTGGCTTGCTTCGCTTCGGAGGTCACGGGTGACAAGCATCACCTGGATCTTTTCTCCGGGGCATGCCGGTGTGCTGGGAAATGAACAGGCGGACAGATTGGCTGGCTCTGCAGAACTTGGTGGAGTACTGATACATGACAAGGCAGACGTGGTTGCGGCCTTGTGGGAGCACGTGCACACCTCGGAGGAGCAAATGGATTACCATGGTCTGGCAAGAATGAGACAGCGAGGAGTGACGAGGGGATCTGGCCGACGCTCAACGCTCAGAGGAAAGGCGAGACGGACTTATAATCAGATTGCTACTGGTACTATTAGTGTTGGAACTCTTCGCTGGCTGCTGAGGATGGGGACGGAGCACTTATGGGAATGCCCCGAATGCTGTGATGTCGATTCCTAAATCAATCAATCAATCAATCAATTAGCTTCCACAAATTCCTTGTGTCTCTTTCAAAGTTCAGTGATTCTGTTTTCTCCTGCCAGCTTTTCCGTCTAGCCTGCAGCTGGGCCCTTTGAAATTTGGCTTTTGCGTGTTGGTATTTATTGTGGTGCTCTTGGCTGGAGTTGGCCTCTGCTTGCCTTCTACACACCTCCACATCATTATGCAACTGTTCCAGTTCACTACTCCAGTAGGGTTTATAATATTTACGGGCTAATCTTGGTACTGTTTCTAGTGCTGCCTGTAATATGCATATCCTAAACTCTTCAATTACTTTATTTATGTGTTTCTCTGTGTTCAGGTTTCTAACCGGTATGCTTATTCAGTGCTTGTACATTGCCCAGTCTGCTTTCTTGTAGTTCCACCTCGAGAGGGTGCTGCTTTCACTTGCAAGCTCATTTTCTACAGTTAGGAAGACAGGCCGATGGTCACTGCCCCCAAGTTGTTTCCCAACAATTCGTGTAATGTTCCACTCCAGGTCTGGTGAATGAAAAGCCAGGTCAGGTGTAGTTGTAGTGTGCCATGATCTCGAGTAGAAAGTATCTGGGTCGGACGGCTTGTTAATCAAGATGAATCTATTCTCATCCTGCCAGTCTTCTAGTCTCTCTCCTCTCTGGTCCATGTGATCATAGTCCCAGCTCTGCGAGTGGCTGATGAAATAACCACACACAATCACTGTTTTTCTTTTAATGGTAGTGTGTCCAGTGCCTGTTGGCGGTCACTTGGACGATAGTAATTGATCAGATGTGGGTTTGTATTGCCTGTCTTGAGTTTAAGTGTTTGATACTCAGCCCCTTCCATGTAAATTTCATTTTGGGAAGCAGTGATGTTATTTTTTTTTACAAGGGTCAGTATCCCAACCTTTCGCCTGTCTTTTCGGTCAGATCGGTAACATTGGTAGCCTCTGATTTTGTAGGCTACATTTTCGTTGAGGGGAGTTTCTTGCAAGCAACAAACGCTTACTTTTTCTTGGTCCAAGATGTTGTCTAGTTTTTTTTTTGTTTTTTTTTACTGACTCCCTCCACATTCCAGAAAATTATTTTTAGTTTTTGTTTGATATAGCCAGACGCTCTATTCTCAGGTCCCCTGGCTCCACAGGACATCTGAGAGTGACCTCCAGTAGTTGTGGTTGAACCCTTTAGAGGCATGGGCCCGGCACTGCACCTGCCTGGGGGTCCAAAGCAGGGCGAGCACCATAACATTTAGCAGTAGTTGACATATTTCATGGCGTAATTGTGCGGCATCCTGATTTCTGTGGTGCACCTCCTGGCGTGGTTGCCTCCGTCTTCAGCACATTTCCTTTACTAGAGCAGAATGTGGTCTTACTCGGGTTTAGATGTGTAGGCGCGCACAACGTGTCTGCGCATGCATGTAAGTGCATACACATCCAGAGCGTTCTGGTTTTTTTTTTTTTTCGGCCCCAGTGACTCGCCGCCGCCCCTTCTTCTGTTAGTTAAAACAGTTCCGCCACGTGAAGGCCAGGAGTTGGACTTTTGCTGGAGAGGTGATGAATGCAAGAGCCATGGGGTATTTATGCAAGGTTGGGCGCTCACCTCAGCTCTGCGCCCCGGCTACATAACAGCAACATTTGGAACCATTAACTTTCCCTATTAACAGTGACCCTCGTCATCAGGCGAACCCACTCGCATTTCAGAGGTACTTGTAATGTGCGTCCCCAAAGTCAAAATTTTAGTCCAACTGTCCGGTGTAGGGGTTGAACCCCTTACCTCGGCATCAGCACACTGGATGTTTAAGAACACGGTTCTTATCCATTTGGCCTGGCTGACCTCGCTACTATTGGGTGAAAGGTTTCACCTATTTTTCTAACTGACGTCAAAAGTGTAATTGTTATATCGGGAAATATACAGTTTACGAAACTGATTAATGTAATCGTTAAAATGCGTTAGATGGTATACATAACTCTTGTGTGTGTGTGTGCGCGCGTGCGCGCGCGCGCGTGTGTGTGTGCATCTTCTGCCTTGAGTACAGCAGATTGGCTTGTCCGTGGAAGACATCGACCATCATGACTTCCTAATACTCTCCGTTATCTAATATTTTCATGAAGTTAGCTTTGCGTATTTTATTATTTGTTATCCAGCTGTTTCAGTTGCCCATGTGCATCTTTCTCTGTCTCTCTTATCTGGTGTTTCCCAGAGAAGGCGAATTTCTGCACTGCATCGTTTTTGTTGATATACTCCCATATATTTCATTGCATGTGTGTGACGAAACGCGTTTATCTGTCTTGGGTCGTCAGGATCCCGCACTATTTTGGCGCGTCATTGGGGGACTTTCCCAGCTAAAAATAGACTGAGGGAAGCCGATGGAGGAATTGCTATCTAGAATCTTCTCGAAACACCGGAATTCGCGTGACCCGTGATGCTGGGTATCGCTCTAAATTCTCGTGCAGAGAGATCTAGAAACTCTAGGCGGGGAATGACGGTTTCCCGAGAAAGTGTCTTTTCTCAAGAAGCACTCGCTTCTAGTGCTCATTGAGTTGGCACGAAGCGGGAAATTGGCTAAACCAGACATTCACTTACTTTTGCTCGAAGAGAACAGACGCAGGCCTGATGTGAGCCATTTTTGTGTTGCGTCTCACCTCAACCATGATTCGGCTGACTGTTATGGAAAGGAAGCTGAGAAGCCCTTGAACAGTTCTGAAGCTGACTGGAAATCTGGTTTTTCACCATTCAGGTAGATATTTGTTTAAATCATTTAACTTTGTACGTGTGTTCCACACGCCATTGTTCTAACCTCATTACCTATGCGGATGTCCTTGCATACTAATTAGCAAACCGATCGATAACGCAGTTGACGGCTAATCGTGGGTTTGTTTACTGTGTGTTCGCGAATCAGCTGTTGGGAACGCAGGAATGCGATGTGGGCTATATGGATGTAAATTATATTTACCATATGTTGTAAATCGTTGCATCTATTAGGTTGTTGTGTTAGAATAAAACATAGTTACTTGTGCCGGATGGAAACTTAGATTATGTCAGTCAGTTGCTGAAGCCAGAAGAACGGTTAGAAAACCAGGTAAGTTGGTAGGTGGAGATTCAGACAACATTTGTGCTTAGTTACTAAGTAAAGGAAGAACTTAGTTCTGTGCCACCAGGAATGATGTAACTATTGTGTAATAACTTAATAGTGAATTCATTGTGTGGAACATCGGATTTCTGTGGTAAGGTAAGTTTGCTTTGGTGATATATATGTATATATATATATATATATATATATATATATATATATATATATATATATATATATATATATATATATATATATATATATGATGTGACATTGTGTATATATATTAGGTCATGGCATGTGATACTTCCTGGGGTAATTCCGAACGCCGAATAGCTCGACGCGTGATAACACTGCGTGCCGTCGCGATATAAATATGCGTTCTGAAATCTTGTCTAAGCTATCTGTTTCTTTCATACTGGCGCTAGTGCGAGTGAATGCTAAGGTGCTGGAAGTATGGAAGGATGCAAGGAGGCTGTATGAGACTGGGGAAATATAGGATCTGGGGGAAGTGAAAGCAAGTTATGAAAGTATGGGTTGGTAGGCCAAACCAACGATGAAGTTCGGTCCAGGCCAAGGCTAAACCACTTGGGAGGACAGAACTGGAACATTACCCTTGGAACATGTGGGGAACATGTATTCTCAAGAAGGCTTCTTGACTCTAAGGCAGAGTCTGATAAGAAGAGTTTGCTATGGCGTGGGCAGGTGGTCCCACCAGCAAACAGGCTTGTGTACATAGTGGATGTGATCATGTCCTATTCCTATATCCCGAGGGATGGTATATTGATCAAGATTATGTTTCTTAATGAACATTGATGATGTTAGGAACGAGTCCAGGGACTCTTTACCTATTTGTTTAGTTCGAGTTAATTAGAACAATAACAGCCTTGTATCACTACTGACGTTAGCGACGACTGGTAGATGATTAGGGATAGGTGAGACCTACGATCAGACTCGTCATTCTGATTTCTTGCTCTGTTTGACGGGCTGTTCTGTGAGGCCAGCTGACATTTGGGAACCCATGCTTTACTACTCTCCATATAGAGATAATGCTTTGGTTATATGCATAACTAAGTAGCATGACTGAGGGTTGAGTAGTTATTGGTAGGATGCATGTGGACTAATGTTTGGGCCAGTATACTCTCACCGGTCGCTCTTCCTTTTCAGGAGTTGCCTGTTGAGGAACCAGTCAACTATAATTGTTGTTGGCAGGAAACCACTTCGTGTGACACAGCGAAGGGTTCAGTTCTTTACTTATCACGCCAGACTCCACCACACCATGTACCCAATGTGATTCACCATGCGTGAAGTTTGCATCAAGAAATACAACTGCCCTGAAGGTGCACGTGTGGGAAGTGATGGTTTGTGATGGTTTTCGATAATAGAAGATACTCTGTTTCTGCCAGGAACATTTCAGCATTTTGAGTAATCATGCTCAACGAAAGGAAACCCCTGACCGTATATTATGACGGTGGTTCTGCCTAAACGCAGAGTAACTGATCTTAAGACACTTGAATGGTTCTTTGGACAGCTCTAGTGGCAGGTCTTGAGAAGAACTACACCAGTTATTGACTTGTGGCGAGTGTTACCCGGTGGAAGGGACTATGGATTATAGTCCAACCTGAATTGTTTCCGTGAAATAGATGTCTGATTCTATTAATGTACTGTCTCAGTATGAAGATTATAAACTGTGTTCGAGTAGGACTCAGTAACATTTCAGTAGCCATATCTGATTCTACAAGCAGTGTGACTGTAAGAGACCATTGAATTGGTCATTGACATTTTTCCATCCATGTTCCTGTGATGTGATGAAGGGACCATTGAAGTGGTCATTGACATATCCGTTCTGCAGTGGGACTGTGCTATGAGTGACAGACCATTCGATTGGTCAGTGACTATTTAAGTTCATCGAAGCAACGAATACTTGGAGTCAAGTCCAGGAGGATTGTCTCCCAACCGGTATTGTTCGAGAACTGTATTAACAGTGACTCCGTGGGAGTGATACAGATGCAGTTGGTCCAGTGAAGTGTGGTCCAGCAGTGGCTCTATGGTTGTGGATCCACGCTCTGGAGACGGAGTGGTCTCCAAGGTTCTAGTCATCTCACTGGAAGGAAGCCGGGTGAGTGGCGGACCGACTGGACGGGACATCTGCATCCAATCTACTTCTCAACTCGATGAAGACAACTATATCTCTGATTCTGTCTCTACTCTATCTTCTATTTGTGTAAATAGATTATTCTATCAGGATGTTCATTTCAGTTTTATATTCTCAAGGGTAGAATAAACTTTATGTAAGTTGACTTGCTCTTTGTATAATGATTGAGTGTGGTCTCGGACGATGCCTAAGTGTTCATTGTTCCACAGGTGTAGGTAGTTAGTGGGGGTCTAGAATCTGGAGGGGCTTGTAGACGTAATTAACTAATATGAGATCAACCACAGAGTAAAAATGTGTATCTGCTTGTCCAACCCCTGGGGTTAGAATATACGGGAGTGCCAGAGACACCTCGGGTGTGGTTCACTCTCACTACCCAAGGTGAACTCGTTACACTCTATACAGTGTGGGGGCTCGTCCGGGATTATTCCAAGATCTTTGTGTTTTGTAGACCTCTCACATAGGGATAGGGACTTAGTCTTTATCCTTTACTTCAGTCTACATAAGATTCTACTACTTCTACCTATCTCCTAACTGTCTGACGGACATTTGTGTTGTGGTGATTAGTTAGTACTATTGATTATTGATTCATTGTATTGCTTCACCCACACATATTTGAGTACCCACCTCTCATAGTCAACATGTCTACCCAAGAGATAGACTTAGACAAAGTTCAGGAAACTGGACGTAAGTCTGGTCTTGAGGGAGATGCTTTGAAATCCTATGTGCAAGAGGTGGAAAGAAGTTTTCGCCAAGAGGAAAGAGAGAGGAGGAGAGTAGAAAGAGAACTGGAAGCCAGTAAAGTGGCTCTTGAGGAAAAGAGGATAGCGGCTGATACTGAAATGAAACGGCTTGAGTTGGAAGCCGAGAAAGAAAAACGTGACCATGAGTATCGAATGAAGCTACTTGAGGCACAAGTGCCTGCTACAGGTGTAACTGATGGAGCTATGGGAGGAGGTGTACCTCCTGGCTCAGAGTCAACCAGTAGACGTGACTACCAGGCTATGAAATGGCCTTTACAGCCGTTCGAACCCGAGAAGGAACGGATAGACCAATACTTAGAGAAGTATGAAGCCATGTCTATTGCAATGGGTCTAGACAAACAGAAATGGTGTTTAAAACTCTCCCAGGGACTCCGTGCCGAAGGTTATGAAGTGTATGCACGCTTGCCACCTGGGTCTACAGAATGATTACCCAGCACTGAAAGCGGCTCTCTTGAAGAGATTCGAGATCACAGCGCACTCATACCGAAGGAAGTTTCGAACTTCAAAGCGGGAACCTGGTGAACTGTTTTCAGCATACAGTGTGAGATTGAACTCATACCTTCTTAAATGGATGGCCTTGGCCGGAGTTAAGGAGGAGTATGAAAGTTTGCGTGAGTTGATGGTTGTAGATCAGATGCGAATGCAAATGTCCAAACCCTTGCGAAACTTCTTAGGTGAGAATGGGGCTGAGAGATTGGATATTGTGACGAGTTCACCTTGGGTAGTGAGAGTGAACCACCCCCTAGGTGTCTCTGGCACTCCCGTGTATTCTAGCCCCAGGGGTTGGATGAGCAGATACACCTGTTTCCTCTGTGGTTGATCTCATATTAGTTAATTACGTCTACAAGCCCCTCCAGATTCTAGACCCCCACTAACTACCTACACCTGTGGAACAATGAACACTGAGGCATCGTCCGAGACCACACTCAATCATTATACAAAGAGTAAGTCAACTAACATAAAGTTTATTCTACCCTTGAGAATATAGAACTGAAATGAACATCCTGATAGAAGAATCTATTTACACAAATAGAAGATAGAGTAGAGATAGACTCAGAGATGTAGGTATCTTCATCGAGTTGAGAAGTAGATTGGATGCAGATGTCCCGTCCAGTCGGTCCGCCACTCACCCGGCTTCCTTCCAGTGAGATGACTAGAACCTTGGAGACCACTCTGTCTCCAGAGCGTGGATCCACAACACTAGAGTCACTGCTGAACCACACTTCACTGGACCAACTGCATCTCTATCACTCCCATGGAGTCACTGTTAATACACTTCTCGAACAATACCAGTTGGGAGACAATCCGCCTGGAATTGCTCCAAGTATTAGTCACTTCGATGAACTTAAACACTGACCAAGCTAATGGTCTATCAATCAGAACACAGTCTTACTGCAGAACCGCTATGGTATTGACCAATTTAATGGTCCCTTTATCACAGCACCGGAACATGAATGGAAAAGTGTCACGGACCAATTCAATGGTCTCCTACAGTCACACTGCTTGTAGAATCAGATATGGCTACTCAAATGTTACTGAGTTCTTGGATAACACAGTTGATAATCTTGATACTGCAACAGTACATTAATAGAATCAGACATCTATTTCACAGCAACAATTCAGGTTGGACTATAATCCCATAGTCCCTTCCACCGGGTTACATTGACACACGTCACTAACTAGTGAAGTTCTTCTCAAGACCTGCCACTAAAGCTGTCCAAAGAACCATTCAAGTGTCTGAAGATCAGTTACTTCTGCGTTTAGGCAGAACCCCCGTCACTAGACGGACCGGCGTTCCCTGTCGTTGAGCCTGATTACTCAACATGCTGAACTGTTCATGGAAAAACAGAGTGTCGTCTATTTGTCAGAATAATCACAAACCAACACTTCTCACACGGGCACCTTCAGGGTGGTTGTATGTCTTGAGGCAACCTTCACTCATGGTGAATCAATATTGGGTACCTGATGTGGTTGAGTCTGGCGTGATAATAAAAGAACTGAACCCTTCGCTCTGTCACACGAAGTGGTTTCCTGCCAACAACATTATAGTTGACTGGTTCCTCAACAGGCAAACTCCTGAAAAGGAAGAGCGACCGGTGAGAGTATACTGGCCCAAACATAAGTACACATGCATCCTACCAATAACTACTCAACTCTCAGTCATGCTACTTAGTTATGCATATAACTAAAGCATTATCTCTATATGGAGAGTAGTACAGCATGGGTTCACAAATGTCAGCTGGCCTCACAGAACAGCCCGTCAAACAGAGCAAGAAATCAGAATGACGAGTCTGATCTTTGGTCTCACCTCTCCCTAATCATCTACCAGTCGTCGCTAACGTCAGTAGTGATACAAGGCTGTTATTATAGTTCTAAGTTAATCGAACTAAACATAGGTAAAGAGTCCCTAGACTCGGTCCTAACATCATCAATGTACATTAAGAAACATAAGCTGGATCAATATCCCATCCCTCGGGATATAGGAATAGGACATGATCACATCCACTATGTACACAAGCCTGTTTGCTGGTGGGACCACCTGCCCCTGCCCTAGCAAACTCTTCTTATCAGACTCTGCCTTAGAGTCAAGAAGCCTTCTTGAGAATACATGTTCCCCACATGTTCCAAGGGTAATCTTCCAGTTCTGTCCTCCCCAAGTGGGTTAGCCTTGGCATGGATGGAACTTCATCGTTGGCTTGGCCTACCAACACATACTTTCATAACTTGCTTTTACATCCCCCATATTCTATATTTCCCCAGTCTCATGCAGCCTCCTTGCATCCTTCCATACTTCCAGCACCAGAGCATTCACTCGCACTAGCGCCAGTACGAAAGAGACAGGATAGCTGAGACAAGATTTCAGAACGCACATTTATATCGCGACGGCACGCAGTGTTATCTCGCGACGACCTATTCGGCGTTCGGACTTACTCCAGGAAGTATCACATGCCATGATCTAATATATATGCACACAATGTCCCATCATATATATATATATAGAATCATAGCACCAAAGCAACTTACCTTGACACAGAAATCCGCTGTTCCACACCATGAATTCACTATTAAGTTATTACACCATAGTTACATCATTCTTGGTGGCACAGAACTAAGTTCTTCCTTTACTTAGTAACTAAGCACAATTTCGTCTGAAACTCCACCTACCACTTACCTGGTTTTCTAACCGTTCTTCTGGCTTCAGCAACTGACTGACATAATCTAAGTTTCCATCCGGCACAAATAACTAGGTTTTATTCTAACACAGCAACCTAATAGATGTAACGATTGTCAAAATATGGTACACATATTTGGAACCCAAATCGCCTACATCACAATACGGCGTTTCTAACAGCTGTTTCGCGAGCACACGGTAAACAAACCCCGATTCGCCATCAACTGCGTTATCGATCGGTTTGCTAATTAGTATGCAAGGACATCCGCATAGGTAATGAGGTTAGAACAATGGCGTGTGGAACACACGTACAAAGTTAAATGATTTAAACAATTATCTACCTGTATGGAAAACCAGACCTCCAGACAGCTCCGAACTGTTTCAAGGGCTTCTCAGCTTCCTTATAATGACAGTCAGCCGAATCATGGTTGAGGAGAGACGCACCACAAAATTGGCTCAAATCAGGCCGGCGTCTGTTCTGTTTCAACGACAGTAAGTGAATGACTGCTTTAGCCACATTCCCGCTTCGTGCCAACTCAATGCGCACGAGAAGCGAGTGCTTCTAGAGAAAAGATACTTTCTCGGGAAAACGTCATTCCCCGCCTAGAGTTTCTAGATCTCTCTGCACGAGAATTTAGAGCGATACCCAGCATCACGGGTTACTCGAATTTCGGTGTTTCGAGAATATTCTAGATCGTAAGTCCTTCATCGGCTTCCCTCAGTCTATTCTTAGCTGGGAAAGTCCCCGATGACGCGCCAAAATAGTGCGGAATCCTGACGACTCAAGACAGATAATCGCGTTTTGTCACATAGGCCCCCACTTTAAGAGGATCGACCCCGTCGTTCCACTTCTACGCAGAAGCTGTCTATGTCGTTCGTTCTTTCTTCTTAGAGACCGGATGGCGGGTGAGGAAGTCTAACCCGTCAATATTGTATAGAATACTTTTACCACATTAGGTGGGGTGACAAGCTATTCAGTATCACGGGTGATCAACGCCTACTCCGCTACTGCGATCGGGCATCTCGCAGTGTCTTGCGGAACAGAGCTCCCGTCTCGATCTGATTTAACGATCGTTCCTGCCAGAGTTTACTGGACTTCTGCAACTCCAGCTTCCCCTTTCGAGGACCCAGCTGGATTGCAGTCGGTCGGATTGAGGGACCAAGGGTCTGTGTCCTGTTCGACACAACCCACCTCTTCCGACCACGGTTCTCAGTGTAGCTAGCACTGCGGGTGTTCCTTTGGCCGGTCATGTTCCCCCGAGCACCGGGCTGAACCGAAGAAGGTACCTGCACATACATATAGGACTGCCTATGGTGTGACAGGCTTTCCGCTACCTGACCTGAACCCCGAACCGTTCTTTCAGCGAATCTCTGCGCCCTTGGGCTGGTGGACTTATCATCGGGCTTCCCCTCATAGCGCATGAGGAGACTGGAATGGAAAGTAGAAGACTTTCCCAGGATCTACCACTCCATAGTGCTTGTGGAGCCCCACTTTATCCACTAGGAATGGGCCCTGCCACCCGATTTCGAATTCGTTCCCCTCGATTGGGAGGAGTACTAGAACTCGGTCTCCAACCTCTAAGGATATCTTCGTCTTCGTCCGTTTCTCAAGTGTGCATTTACGGCACTCAGGACAAGACCTAATATACCTGCGCACGTCGCCTGTCATTCCCGGCCACCAATAGTACCGGGATAGACATTTACTGGTTGTCCCTACAGTCAGATGTCCGGTTGGGGACCTGACATGTACCGTTCGCAGCAGATTAGCTCTGAAGCTCTCAGGAACCAACTTACGTTCCCTCTGCCTTTTCTCTGATCCGGTCTGAATTAACGGTGACTGGTTATCAGAGTTGAACTTACCCTGAGTTAACGGGTTTTTATTGTTGGGCAACCGTTCTGAACAAGGACACTCCGTCGCATCCTTGCTCCGAGCATTACTCATTCCATCCGGGTGAGTATTTCGGAGACTTACCTTTTCGAGACCCTCTTCCTCTGTACCTCTGACCTGCCTAGACTTATGGATGCTAGGGTGTTCTGGTTCACCCAGAAACACGTACTTCCGGCCAAGAATTAGGGGATAGAGAGGATCCGGTACGACTGCCGCCTGAATGCGTCCAGTAACGTACTTGCTCCGAATCTCCACATTGGCAATCGGGCAACGTAGCGCTACAGCACTCCTACTGGCTGGCTGTATCTCCGTCATCTCCCCGGTGAGTTGCTCTGGGCCTGTCAGGTGGGATGCAATTACAGATGAAAATTGCAATCCTGTGTCGTAGAGGCACAACACCTGTTGCCCATTCACTTCTACTTCCTCAACCACTGGAGGTCGTTCTGGTTCTCCATTCCCATCAACCGTCTTCACTTTCCTGCAAGGTCTATCCCTAACCTCTGCAAGACAAGCAAAGTGAAAGTCCTTGGGCTTACTCCTACACTCACTCGTATTGTGAGTGCTGGACTTGCAGAATTTGCACCATCGTTCACTCCACTTCCTCTTTGGAGAACTAGGTGGGCTATTCTTACCTTGGTTGACGTTAGAGATCTTCTCTAAGGAGTTTACCTGTTTCTTTGGTTCATCAGAACCATTGGCTTCTTGTCTTCTTTGACTTACCTTGATCCTTATCTTTCGATCTCGGATCTGTTGGACTGGTATCCCCAGTCTCGCCATAGACTTCAACGTATCTTTCGGCTAACTTGGTGACTATATCCAATCTCTCAGCCCCATTCTCACCTAAGAAGTTTCGCAAGGGTTTAGACATTTGCATTCGCATCTGATCTACAACCATCAACTCACGCAAACTTTCATACTCCTCTTTAAATCCGGCCAAGGCCATCCACTTAAGAAGGTATGAGTTCAATCTCACACTGTATGATGAAAACAGTTCACCAGGCTCTCGCTTAGCAGTCCGAAACTTCCTTCGGTATGAGTGCGCTGTGATCTCGAATCTCTTCAAGAGAGCCGCTTTCAGTGCCGGGTAATCATTCTGTAGACCCGGTGGCAAGCGTGCATACACCTCATAACCTTCGGCACGGAGTCCCTGGGAGAGTTTTAAACACCATTTCTGTTTGTCTAGTCCCATTGCAATAGCCATGGCTTCATACTTCTCTAAGTATTGGTCTATCCGCTCCTTCTCGGGTTCGAACGGCTGTAAAGGCCATTTCATAGCCTGGTAGTCACGTCTACTGGTTGACTCTGAGCCAGGAGGTACACCTCCTCCCATAGCTCCATCAGTTACACCTGTAGCAGGCACTTGTGCCTCAAGTAGCTTCATTCGATACTCATGGTCACGTTTTTCTTTCGCGGCTTCCAACTCAAGCCGTTTCATCTCAGTATCAGCCGCTATCCTCTTTTCCTCAAGAGCCACTTTACTGGCTTCCAGTTCTCTTTCTGCTCTCCTCCTCTCTCTTTCCTCTTGGCGAAAATTTCTTTCCACCTCTTGCACATAGGATTTCAAAGCATCTCCCTCTAGACCAGACTTACGTCCAGTTTCCTGAACTTTGTCTAAGTCTAACTCTTGGGTAGACATGTTGACTATGATATGTGGGTACTCAAGTATGTGTGGGTGAAGCAATACAATGAATCAATAATCAATAGTACTAACTAATCACCACAACACAAATGTCTGTCAGACAGTTAGGAGATAGGTAGAAGTAGTAGAATCTTATGTAGACTGAAGTAGAGGATAAAGACTAAGTCCCTATCACTATGTGAGAGGTCTACAACACACAGAGAGCTTGGAATAATCCCGGACGAGCCCCCACTCTGTATGGAGTGTGACGAGTTCACCTTGGGTAGTGAGAGTGAACCACACCCTAGGTGTCTCTGGCACTCCCGTGTATTCTAGCCCCAGGGGTTGGATGAGCAGATACACCTTTTTCCTCTGTGGTTGATCTCATATTAGTTAATTACGTCTACAAGCCCCTCCAGATTCTAGACCCCCACTAACTACCTACACCTGTGGAACAATGAACACTGAGGCATCGTCCGAGACCACACTCAATCATTATACAAAGAGTAAGTCAACTAACATAAAGTTTATTCTACCCTTGAGAATATAGAACTGAAATGAACATCCTGATAGAAGAATCTATTTACACAAATAGAAGATAGAGTAGAGATAGACTCAGAGATGTAGGTATCTTCATCGAGTTGAGAAGTAGATTGGATGCAGATGTCCCGTCCAGTCGGTCCGCCACTCACCCGGCTTCCTTCCAGTGAGATGACTAGAACCTTGGAGACCACTCTGTCTCCAGAGCGTGGATCCACAACACTAGAGTCACTGCTGGACCACACTTCACTGGACCAACTGCATCTCTATCACTCCCACGGAGTCACTGTTAATACACTTCTCGAACAATACCAGTTGGGAGACAATCCGCCTGGAATTGCTCCAAGTATTAGTCACTTCGATGAACTTAAACACTGACCAAGCTAATGGTCTATCAATCAGAACACAGTCTTACTGCAGAACCGCTATGGTATTGACCAATTTAATGGTCCCTTTATCACAGCACCGGAACATGAATGGAAAAGTGTCACGGACCAATTCAATGGTCTCCTACAGTCACACTGCTTGTAGAATCAGATATGGCTACTAAAATGTTACTGAGTTCTTGGATAACACAGTTGATAATCTTGATACTGCAACAGTACATTAATAGAATCAGACATCTATTTCACAGCAACAATTCAGGTTGGACTATAATCCCATAGTCCCTTCCACCGGGTTACCTTGACACATGTCACTAACTGGTGAAGTTCTTCTCAAGACCTGCCACTAGAGCTGTCCAAAGAACCATTCAAGTGTCTGAAGATCAGTTACTTCTGCGTTTAGGCAGAACCCCCGTCAACTAGACGGACCGGTGTTCCCTGTCGTTGAGCATGATTACTCAACATGCTGAACTGTTCATAGCAAAACAGAGTGTCGTCTATTTATCAGAACAATCACAAACCAACACTTCTCACACGGGCACCTTCAGGGTGGTTGTATGTCTTGAGGCAACCTTCACTCATGGTGAATCAATATTGGGTACCTGATGTGGTTGAGTCTGGCGTGATAAGTAAAGAACTGAACCCTTCGCTCTGTCACACGAAGTGGTTTCCTGCCAACAACATTATAGTTGACTGGTTCCTCAACAGGCAAACTCCTGAAAAGGAAGAGCGACCGGTGAGAGTATACTGGCCCAAACATAAGTCCACATGCATCCTACCAATAACTACTCAACTCTCAGTCATGCTACTTAGTTATGCATATAACTAAAGCATTATCTCTATATGGAGAGTAGTATAGCATGGGTTTCACAATGTCAGCTGGCCTCACAGAACAGCCCGTCAAACAGAGCAAGAAATCAGAATGACGAGTCTGATCTTTGGTCTCACCTCTCCCTAATCATCTACCAGTCGTCGCTAACGTCAGTAGTGATACAAGGCTGTTATTATAGTTCTAAGTTAATCGAACTAAACATAGGTAAAGAGTCCCTAGACTCGGTCCTAACATCATCAATGTACATTAAGAAACATAAGCTGGATCAATATCCCATCCCTCGGGATATAGGAATAGGACATGATCACATCCACTATGTACACAAGCCTGTTTGCTGGTGGGACCACCTGCCCCTGCCCTAGCAAACTCTTCTTATCAGACTCTGCCTTAGAGTCAAGAAGCCTTCTTGAGAATACATGTTCCCCACATGTTCCAAGGGTAATCTTCCAGTTCTGTCCTCCCCAAGTGGTTTAGCCTTGGCATGGATGGAACTTCATCGTTGGCTTGGCCTACCAACACATACTTTCATAACTTGCTTTTACATCCCCCATATTCTATATTTCCCCAGTCTCATGCAGCCTCCTTGCATCCTACCATACTTCCAGCACCTGAGCATTCACTCGCACTAGCGCCAGTACGAAAGAGACAGGATAGCTGAGACAAGATTTCAGAACGCACATTTATATCGCGACGGCACGCAGTGTTATCTCGCGACGACCTATTCGGCGTTCGGACTTACTCCAGGAAGTATCACATGCCATGATCTAATATATATGCACACAATGTCCCATCATATATATATATATATAAATATAGCACCAAAGCAACTTACCTTGACACAGAAATCCGCTGTTCCACACAATGAATTCACTATTAAGTTATTACACCATAGTTACATCATTCCTGGTGGCACAGAACTAAGTTCTTCCTTTACTTAGTAACTAAGCACAATTTTGTCTGAAACTCCACCTACCAACTTACCTGGTTTTCTAACCGTTCTTCTGGCTTCAGCAACTGACTGACATAATCTAAGTTTCCATCCGGCACAAATAACTAGGTTTTATTCTAACACAGCAACCTAATAGATGTAACGATTGTCAAAATATGGTACACATATTTGGAACCCAAATCGCCTACATCACAATACGGCGTTTCTAACAGCTGTTTCGCGAGCACACGGTAAACAAACCCCCGATTCGCCATCAACTGCGTTATCGATCGGTTTGCTAATTAGTATGCAAGGACATCCGCATAGGTAATGAGGTTAGAACAATGGCGTGTGGAACACACGTACAAAGTTAAATGATTTAAACAATTATCTACCTGTATGGAAAACCAGACCTCCAGACAGCTCCGAACTGTTTCAAGGGCTTCTCAGCTTCCTTATCATGACAGTCAGCCGAATAATGGTTGAGGAGAGACGCACCACAAAATTGGCTCACATCAGGCCTGCGTCTGTTCTGTTTCAACGACAGTAAGTGAATGACTGCTTTAGCCACATTCCCGCTTCGTGCCAACTCAATGCGCACTAGAAGCGAGTGCTTCTCGAGAAAAGATACTTTCTCGGGAAAACCGTCATTCCCCGCCTAGAGTTTCTAGATCTCTCTGCACGAGAATTTAGAGCGATACCCAGCATCACGGGTTACTCGAATTTCGGTGTTTCGAGAATATTCTAGATCGTAAGTCCTTCATCGGCTTCCCTCAGTCTATTCTTAGCTGGGAAAGTCCCCGATGACGCGCCAAAATAGTGCGGAATCCTGACGACTCAAGACAGATAATCGCGTTTTGTCACAGATATAGTCAACAAGTTAGCCGAAAGATACGTTGAAGTCTATGGCGAGACTGGGGACACCAGTCCAACAGATCCGAGATCGAAAAATAAGGATCAAGGTAAGTCCAAGAAGGCCAAGAAGAACAAAGGTTCTGATGAACCAAGTAAACAGGTAAACTCTTTAGAGAAGATCTCTAACGTCAACCAAGGTAAGAATAACCCACCTAGTTCTCCAAAGAGGAAGTGGAGTGAACGATGGTGCAAATTCTGCAAGTCCAGCACTCACAATACGAGTGAGTGCAAGAGTAAACCCAAGGACTTTCACTTTGCTTGTCTTGCAGAGGTGAGGGATAGACCATGCAGGAAAGTGAACTCGGTTGATGGGAATGGAGAACCTAGACGACCTCCAGTGGTTGAGAGAGTAGAAGTGAATGGGCAACAGGTGTTGTGCCTCTACGACACAGGATTGCAATTTCCTGCTGTAATTGCATCCCACCTGACAGGCCCAGAGCAACTCACCGGGGAGATGACGGAGATACAGCCAGCCAGTAGGAGTGCTGTGGCGTTACGTTGCCCGATTGCCAATGTGGAGATTCGGAGCAAGTACGTTACTGGACGCATTCAGGCGGCAGTAGTACCGGATCCTCTCTATCCCCTAATTCTTGGCCGGAAGTACGTGTTTCTGGGCGAACCAGAACACCCTAGCATCCATAAGTCTAGGCAGGTCAGAGATACAGAGGAAGAGGGTCTCGAAAAGGTAAGTCTCCGAAATACTCACCCGGATGGAATGAGTAATGCTCGGAACAAGGATGCGACGGAGTGTCCTTGTTCAGAACGGTTGCCCAACAATGAAAACCCGTTAACTCAGGGTAAGTTCGAATCTGACAACCGGTCACCGTTAATTCAGACCGGATCAGAGAGAAGGCAGAGGGAACGTAAGTTGGTTCCTGAGAGCTTCAGAGCTAATCTGCTGCGAACGGTACATGTCAGGTCCCCAACCGGACATCTGACTGTAGGGACAACCAGTAAATGTCTATCCCGGTACTATTGGTGGCCGGGAATGACAGGCGACGTGCGCAGGTATATTAGGTCTTGTCCGGAGTGCCGTAAATGCACACTTGAGAAACGGACGAAGACGAAGATATCCTTAGAGGTTGGAGACCGAGTTCTAGTACTCCTCCCAATCGAGGGGAACGAATTCGAAATCGGGTGGCAGGGCCCATTCCTAGTGGATAAAGTGGGGCTCCACAAGCACTATGGAGTGGTGATCCTGGGGAAGTCTACTACTTTCCATTCCAGTCTCCTCATGCGCTATGAGGGGAAGCCCGATGATAAGTCTACCAGCCCAAGGGCGCAGAGATTCGCTGAAAGAACGGTTCGGGGTTCAGGTCAGGTAGCGGAAAGCCTGTCACACCATAGGCAGACCTATATGTATGTGCAGGTACCTTCTTCGGTTCAGCCCGGTGCTCGGGGGAACATGACCGGCCAAAGGAACACCCGCAGTGCTAGCTACACTGAGAACCGTGGTCGGAAGAGGTGGGTTGTGTCAGAACGGACACAGACCCCTGGTCCCTCAATCCGACCGACTGCAGTCCAGCTGGGTCCTCGAAAGGGGAAGCTGGAGTTGCAGAAGTCCAGTAAACTCTGGCAGGAACGATCGTTAAATCAGGTCGAGACGGGAGCTCTGGTCCGCAAGATACTGCGAGATGCCCAATCGCAGTAGCGGAGTAGGCGTTGATTACCCGTGATACTGAGTAGCTTGTCTCCCCACCTAATGTGGTAAAAGTATTCTATACAATATTGACGGGTTAGACTTCCTCACCCGCCATCCGGTCTCTAAGAAAGAAGAACGAACGACATAGACAGCTTCTGCGTAGAAGTGGAACGACGGGGTCGATCCTCTTAAAGTGGGGGCCTATGTGACGAAACGCGTTTATCTGTCTTGGGTCGTCAGGATCCCGCACTATTTTGGCGCGTCATCGGGGGACTTTCCCAGCTAAAAATAGACTGAGGGAAGCCGATGGAGGAATTGCTATCTAGAATCTTCTCGAAACACCGAAATTCGCGTGACCCGTGATGCTGGGTATCGCTCTAAATTCTCGTGCAGAGAGATCTAGAAACTCTAGGCGGGGAATGACGGTTTCCCGAGAAAGTATCTTTTCTCAAGAAGCACTCGCTTCTAGTGCGCATTGAGTTGGCACGAAGCGGGAAATTGGCTAAACCAGTCAATCACTTACTTTTGCTCGAAGAGAACAGACGCAGGCCTGATGTGAGCCATTTTGTGTTGCGTCTCACCTCAACCATGATTCGGCTGACTGTTATGGAAAGGAAGCTGAGAAGCCCTTGAACAGTTCTGAAGCTGACTGGAAATCTGGTTTTTCACCATTCAGGTAGATATTTGTTTAAATCATTTAACTTTGTACGTGTGTTCCACACGCCATTGTTCTAACCTCATTACCTATGCGGATGTCCTTGCATACTAATTAGCAAACCGATCGATAACGCAGTTGACGGCTAATCGTGGGTTTGTTTACTGTGTGCTCGCGAATCAGCTGTTAGGAACGCAGGAATGCGATGTGGGCTATATGGATGTAAATTATATTTACCATATGTTGTAAATCGTTGCATCTATTAGGTTGTTGTGTTAGAATAAAACATAGTTACTTGTGCCGGATGGAAACTTAGATTATGTCAGTCAGTTGCTGAAGCCAGAAGAACGGTTAGAAAACCAGGTAAGTTGGTAGGTGGAGATTTAGACAACATTTGTGCTTAGTTACTAAGTAAAGGAAGAACTTAGTTCTGTGCCACCAGGAATGATGTAACTATTGTGTAATAACTTAATAGTGAATTCATTGTGTGGAACATCGGATTTCTGTGGTAAGGTAAGTTTGCTTTGGTGATATATATGTATATATATATATATATATATATATATATATATATATATATATATATATATATATATATATATATATATATATATATATATATATATATATATGATGTGACATTGTGTATATATATTAGGTCATGGCATGTGATACTTCCTGGGGTAATTCCGAACGCCGAATAGCTCGACGCGTGATAACACTGCGTGCCGTCGCGATATAAATATGCGTTCTGAATTCTTGTCTAAGCTATCCTGGTTCTTTCATACTGGCGCTAGTGCGAGTGAATGCTAAGGTGCTAGAAGTATGGAAGGATGCAAGGAGGCTGTATGAGACTGGGGAAATATAGGATATGGGGGAATGTGAAAGCAAGTTATGAAAGTATGGGTTGGTAGGCCAAACCAACGATGAAGTTCGGTCCAGGCCAAGGCTAAACCACTTGGGAGGACAGAACTGGAACATTACCCTTGGAACATGTGGGGAACATGTATTCTCAAGAAGGCTTCTTGACTCTAAGGCAGAGTCTGATAAGAAGAGTTTGCTATGGCGTGGGCAGGTGGTCCCACCAGCAAACAGGCTTGTGTACATAGTGGATGTGATCATGTCCTATTCCTATATCCCGAGGGATGGTATATTGATCAAGATTATGTTTCTTAATGTACATTGATGATGTTAGGAACGAGTCCAGGGACTCTTTACCTATTTGTTTAGTTCGATTAAATTAGAACAATAACAGCCTTGTATCACTACTGACGTTAGCGACGACTGGTAGATGATTAGGGATAGGTGAGACCTACGATCAGACTCGTCATTCTGATTTCTTGCTCTGTTTGACGGGCTGTTCTGTGAGGCCAGCTGACATTTGGGAACCCATGCTTTACTACTCTCCATATAGAGATAATGCTTTGGTTATATGCATAACTAAGTAGCATGACTGAGAGTTGAGTAGTTATTGGTAGGATGCATGTGGACTTATGTTTGGGCCAGTATACTCTCACCGGTCGCTCTTCCTTTTCAGGAGTTGCCTGTTGAGGAACCAGTCAACTATAATTGTTGTTGGCAGGAAACCACTTCGTGTGACACAGCGAAGGGTTCAGTTCTTTACTTATCACGCCAGACTCAACCACACCAGGTACCCAATGTGATTCACCATGCGTGAAGTTTGCATCAAGAAATACAACTGCCCTGAAGGTGCACGTGTGGGAAGTGATGGTTTGTGATGGTTTTCGATAATAGAAGATACTCTGTTTCTGCCAGGAACATTTCAGCATTTTGAGTAATCATGCTCAACGAAAGGAAACCCCTGACCGTATATTATGACGGTGGTTCTGCCTAAACGCAGAAGTAACTGATCTTCAGACACTTGAATGGTTCTTTGGACAGCTCTAGTGGCAGGTCTTGAGAAGAACTACACCAGCTATTGACTTGTGGCAAGTGTTACCCGGTGGAAGGGACTATGGATTATAGTCCAACCTGAATTGTTTCCGTGAAATAGATGTCTGATTCTATTAATGTACTGTCTCAGTATGAAGATTATAAACTGTGTTCGAGTAGGACTCAGTAACATTTCAGTAGCCATATCTGATTCTACAAGCAGTGTGACTGTAAGAGACCATTGAATTGGTCATTGACATTTTTCCATCCATGTTCCTGTGATGTGATGAAGGGACCATTGAATTGGTCATTGACATATCCGTTCTGCAGTGGGACTGTGCTATGAGTGACAGACCATTCGATTGGTCAGTGACTATTTAAGTTCATCGAAGTAACGAATACTTGGAGTCAAGTCCAGGAGGATTGTCTCCCAACCGGTATTGTTCGAGAACTGTATTAACAGTGACTCCGTGGGAGTGATACCGATGCAGTTGGTCCAGTGAAGGGTGGTCCAGCAGTGACTCTATTGTTGTGGATCCACGCTCTGGAGACGGAGTGGTCTCCAAGGTTCTAGTCATCTCACTGGAAGGAAGCCGGGTGAGTGGCGGACCGACTGGACGGGACATCTGCATCCAATCTACGTCTCAACTCGATGAAGACAACTATATCTCTGATTCTGTCTCTACTCTATCTTCTATTTGTGTAAATAGATTATTCTATCAGGATGTTCATTTCAGTTCTATATTCTCAAGGGTAGAATAAACTTTATGTAAGTTGACTTGCTCTTTGTATAATGATTGAGTGTGGTCTCGGACGATGCCTAAGTGTTCATTGTTCCACAGGTGTAGGTAGTTAGTGGGGGTCTAGAATCTGGAGGGGCTTGTAGACGTAATTAACTAATATGAGATCAACCACAGAGTAAAAATGTGTATCTGCTTGTCCAACCCCTGGGGCTAGAATACACGGGAGTGCCAGAGACACCTCGGGTGTGGTTCACTCTCACTACCCAAGGTGAACTCGTTACACTCCATACAGAGTGGGGGCTCGTCCGGGATTATTCCAAGATCTTTGTGTTTTGTAGACCTCTCACATAGGGATAGGGACTTAGTCTTTATCCTCTACTTCAGTCTACATAAGATTCTACTACTTCTACCTATCTCCTAACTGTCTGACGGACATTTGTGTTGTGGTGATTAGTTAGTACTATTGATTATTGATTCATTGTATTGCTTCACCCACACATACTTGAGTACCCACCTCTCATAGTCAACATGTCTACCCAAGAGATAGACTTAGACAAAGTTCAGGAAACTGGACGTAAGTCTGGTCTTGAGGGAGATGCTTTGAAATCCTATGTGCAAGAGGTGGAAAGAAGTTTTCGCCAAGAGGAAAGAGAGAGGAGGAGAGTAGAAAGAGAACTGGAAGCCAGTAAAGTGGCTCTTGAGGAAAAGAGGATAGCGGCTGATACTGAAATGAAACGGCTTGAGTTGGAAGCCGAGAAAGAAAAACGTGACCATGAGTATCGAATGAAGCTACTTGAGGCACAAGTGCCTGCTACAGGTGTAACTGATGGAGCTATGGGAGGAGGTGTACCTCCTGGCTCAGAGTCAACCAGTAGACGTGACTACCAGGCTATGAAATGGCCTTTACAGCCGTTCGAACCCGAGAAGGAACGGATAGACCAATACTTAGAGAAGTATGAAGCCATGTCTATTGCAATGGGTCTAGACAAACAGAAATGGTGTTTAAAACTCTCCCAGGGACTCCGTGCCGAAGGTTATGAAGTGTATGCACGCTTGCCACCGGGTCTACAGAATGATTACCCAGCACTGAAAGCGGCTCTCTTGAAGAGATTCGAGATCACAGCGCACTCATACCGAAGGAAGTTTCGAACTTCAAAGCGGGAACCTGGTGAACTGTTTTCAGCATACAGTGTGAGATTGAACTCATACCTTCTTAAATGGATGGCCTTGGCCGGAGTTAAGGAGGAGTATGAAAGTTTGCGTGAGTTGATGGTTGTAGATCAGATGCGAATGCAAATGTCCAAACCCTTGCGAAACTTCTTAGGTGAGAATGGGGCTGAGAGATTGGATATAGTCACCAAGTTAGCCGAAAGATACGTTGAAGTCTATGGCGAGACTGGGGACACCAGTCCAACAGATCCGAGATCGAAAAATAAGGATCAAGGTAAGTCCAAGAAGGCCAAGAAGAACAAAGGTTTCTGATGAACCAAGTAAACAGGTAAACTCTTTAGAGAAGATCTCTAACGTCAACCAAGGTAAGAATAACCCACCTAGTTCTTACATAGAGGAAGTGGACAGTGAAACG